>VDFB02270651.1:538623531-538635917 GCA_007258455.2 Sequoia sempervirens | reverse complement strand
ATCCAGCCCATCAATGGTGTCTGAAATGCTCAATCTACAGCTGCAGCAAAACGCAGAACATCTTCTCCCACTGGTATTATTAATAACAGGCTGGACTTTCCGGGGTTCGAAACCTCCGTCCTTCACGACTCCACCAAAACATCTCTCAACATTATTATTGTTATTATCATTACTGTTCAAGGCCTGACCCCGCAGGGATTCGAACCCGAACCTCTCTTCTTTCACGGCGCCGTCAAAAGAAACCTTCGCAGCGCAATCGGAATATTCCTTCCTGCTCTGCTGAATTATTCCTTTATTTCTTTCCCTCAAAATTTCCATGCTTCTTCCGCACTCAGGGTTTCCGGGCTTCGCCATTTCAATAACCTGCAAATTCTTCTTCAAAACCCTTTTCTTCTTACCAAGCAAGCTTTTCTTCGCCTTTGGCGCGACGGTGGTTCTGTAGCTGCAGCCCGCCGAGACTCTCGTCTCAATCATCGTCGAACAAAGCTGAGGCTTATTACGCCTAGCCATACTATTGCTTTTACTGTGCAACAATTTACCTTCATTCTTCGGAATCTTCTCATCCTTTTCATGCTTTGGGCCCCCGGGAGATTCGTACCCCTGACCTGCCTCTCTTTGCGAAGAAGAAGAGGCAGCAAACTTGTGGTAGTAGCCGCTTCTGGGCAGGCTAATCGTTCTTTCAATCTTAATATCTTTATTATTTCCAGGCTGTGGATTACTGGGGCTCTTTCTGGCAAAATCTCTGAGTTTGTACAGCATTATTCTGAACCCAGATTTCCCCATGATTTCCCAACAAATCACACTACCTCTCTGGCATTTTACAGTGAAGCAGCTTTCATAACATGGAAGCCCATATTTCTGCTATATATCTGAGTGGCTTGAAGAGGAAGGAAACATCGGGGGGTCCCAGCAGAAGATATATATTCAATGTATATATGCGCCATTGTGAGATTGCTTCAAGATTGGCCGTGGTGATGGCTCTGCAGAGTGGGGCTGAGAAACATGATTGCCTTCAGGTATGCAAATTGAGTTCAATTTCATTTTTCAATCCATTTGCAGACATATGTTCCGGATTCAGAAAAAAATAGAAGTATAAGAAAGAAGGGAATGTTCTTATGGTAGATAATTGTGGTCATTGCATAGAGCAATAAAAACAGTCTTTATGTCAGTACATTTATTGTGGTCTAAGATAACGCGCAGTAAGGCACTCGGAATCTATCCATCCTTCTCACCTTCCTTGTCTTTATATTGGATTTTACGGCTTCCTAGTTACCTATTCAAGTTAGGCCGTTTGTCAATACATGGTCTATTTTCTCTGTAGGAAAGTACAAAGGCAATTAAAAGAGACTTATTGATGGTTTGTGCAAATGGTAACTCTAGCCATTGGCTACACGATATTTTGAACCATAGAAATAGGAAATTAATGAATAAATTATTCATGTAGATGTATTGGTAAACCTCCCTTTCTCTAATCACAACGAAAGGTTCATTGGTCCCTACAACTTTTTAGGAAAGGAATGACCATGCTACTAGTTAGTGACTTATCACACTTGAACAACACCAAAAGTAGTTGGTGGATAGTAACGTATCCGATAAGTTGGAGAAACTTTATTAGTATTTTTGTGTGGAGTTTGTTTTTTGTTTTATTATTATTATTATTTTTGAAGTTATAGAATATATTAAAGATAGTTTTTTTTTGTATTTGTATTTGTATTTGTGAAATGTAATTACAAAGAATAAAGAGCAAATAATAATATATTAAAGATAGTTGTGGAATAGAGTTTTAGCAACGCTTCTTAAAAGTTATGGGAAATTATAGTTCAACTCTATCATTTAAACAATTAATTTAAATATATAAGTTGGTATTGACATAATAAATGTTTAAATTAAATTTATTAAATAAAAAATAGTATTTAGTTTAAAATATTATGATGGAAATATGTCATGAAAGATTATTGTTAGTGTGAACAAGATATTTTATCTAACGTGTTCATTTTCTAGCTAGTTATTCATTTAGGTCTTTTTCACACCTTATCACTTAAGTTTACTTAGGGTACACATAGGATACTTTCTTTTTTTGTTACTACAGGGGTGTCCCCGCGACCCAACCTAGCGACCCATATCTTGGGTACCTAGGGCGAGACTAGTCCCCTGCGGGTGAGATCCCCCGCTGCAAGCACATAGGATAATTATTATTTTATATCTCATATCATAAGATAAGACACTTGTCATAATCTTATGATGTCCTATCTCACACCTTGACCTATATAAGCAAGGGCTTCCCTTTGTAATCTCAATCTCATTCTCTTTGTATGCTTTGCATTCTTTTGAGTAGAATACAATATATTCTTGCTCATTTTTACTTTTACCTTTGTTTTCCTTCATTCATTTGCATTATTGGATGGCTTTTTAGTCAAATCTTACAATTATAGATATCGATTTATCAAGGTTCTAGAATTTTAATATTTGATTAGATGCTTAGCTCATAATTTGCAATAGTGTTTCATTCTAATTTAGATCTACACTTATGCAAGTGTATTTGCTTGTGGACTTGAACTTGTACATGTGAATTAATTAGTAGAAATTTGGTTGTTACATTTTGATTGCCTTGAACTTTTAACGCCTAAATTTGGTAAAAAATTGGCGATGTTTACAAACATCTTTAGGTACCTTATTTAATTACAAGTTCATGTTCTCCTCGATCAAAATGCTAGGATGACCAATTCATCAACTTTGGAACAATGATTGAGTACAATAAGAAATAATTTAATAGATTGAGGATGATATATATGTTGATGTATTTCTTGGAATGTTCTTTGATTATTTCTAAATATCCCTAGATTATTAAGATGTCCTTAATTTATAGCATGAATTGAAATGAATGAACATCTTTAAATACAACTAATTTGTAAAGAGTAGAACATTATTCCTCAAGCCATCATTGACATAAAAATGTAGTTTCTCTCCTCAGCACATATATACTCCTTCCATTGCATTAAACACCATATGCATCATAAACACTGATAATAATATTCTTAAAATGTGTAAGAAACAAAAGGAAACACACATAATAGAGAATCCATGTCATGAAAAAGAGACATACACATTGATCAGTAGTTGGAGAAACCCTTAAAGGTATAAGGTTGAAGATTGCATACCTTACAATTTTGGCATTACAAGTTGGCATCATTTTTAGCATCCACTCCTATAGCATGTTCTTAGAGACTACTTAGCCTTGCTTTGGCATATGTCCTACCCTTAGTGTTAGCATGGTTTAGTGTTCTTGTTTGTTCAATACTTTTATTTATGGTTGAATATGTTTCATGTGGTCTTTGGATATCATGTGTTTTATAATATGTTTTTTACACTATTGTGCCTAGATGCAAGGGTGGGTATGATGCATACATTTGTGTGAATGTGTTGTAATCCTCAATAGTATGGTCATATAAAAATCATTTCCTACCAACTTTATAACTCCCAATTGTCATGATTTCTTGTGAGTTAGTCATTCAAAGCTATTGAAAAATAATTTGGCCCATGTAGTGACTCTTGGAATTCCTTTCATCCTTCTAATATGGATTTGGGAATGTAGGTTTGAATTAAATAGTTCATTCTACAATATACTCTATAACAACACTATAAGGAATCTAAGGTAGAAGAACAACTTCCTACACTAATCTTGAGATGAGGATAATATAAAGTTTTACAAATAATTACTATAGCTACATAAAATTAAACAAAAATAAGCATAAATATCATGCATACCACAACACAGTGATTTATGTGGGGAAAAACCTTTCGAGAGAAAAAACCCACACTCCAAAAGCTTCCCAATATATTATTTGTTAGGGTTAGAAGCAAATATCTAATAGTTAAATGCAGATTTGATCAATAAAATAGAGAAATAAAACACACAAAAAATTATAGCAGAAACAAGACAACACAAAGAATTTAGTGTGGTTCACCTAATCCAAACTACATCCACAAAACCACAGCCATCCAATGATTTTATTATCCAGTGCAAAACTTATTACAATCTCGTGAATAATCGCCTTTTTCTACATAGTGCAACCCTCATCCCAACCCCTTATTATAGTATAGCATGATCAATCACCACATACCAACAATCTCCCACTGGAAATAAGTACCTTGGACCCTACTGCTCTGTTATACCTAAATTCAACCTTGAAGGCCAATCGAAGTTGAAGAGGAGCTCGAATTCTCCCTTGCCATCACCTTCATAAACATATCCATTGGATTGACATCTGTATGTATCTTGTCCAGCTTGACCTGTCCATCCTCCAACACTGACCGAATGAAATGATATCTCAATTGTACGTGTTTTGTTTTAGAGTGCAAGGCAGAATTCTTTGCAAGATGTATAACACTCTGGTTGTCTGTAAATAAGTAATTTTTAACCTGTTGTTTTCCCAACTCTTCCATGAAAATTTGCAACCATATCATCTCCTTTGTCGCCTCTGTTGCAACAACATACTCTGCCTCTGTGGTGGATAAAGCAACCACCTTTTGCAACTGAGAAATCTAACTCACTACTGTCCCACCAACTGTAAATACATAGTTTGTGGTACTCCACCTAGTATCTATATCCCCTGCCAAATCTGAGTCAACATAGCCTTTTAAATCAGTATTAGAGCCCCCAAAACATAAACATTTATTGGATGTACCTCTCAAGTACGTGAGAATCCATTTTACCACATTCTAATGCTCAACATCGGGATGACTCATATTTTTGCTAACAACTCCTACAACATGTGCAATATCTGGTCTTGTGCATACCATGACGTACATTAAACTACCTACAGCTGAAGTATATGGTACCTTGGACATTTTATCTTCCTCCTCTTGTGTCTTTGAACACATATCCTTAGTCAACTTAACATGACTAGGAAAAGGTGTGCTGATAGCTTTTGCATTTTCCATATGAAATCTCTGCAACACCTTCTCAACATAATCAACTTGAGATAATTTTTTTTTTTCTATTTTTCCCATCTCTTGTAATCTTCATACCAAGGATTTGCTTTGTAGCCCCCAAATCCTTCATAACAAATGAATTTGCTAACTGTTGTTTTAACTCCCTTATGTGATCCATGTTAGACTCCGCTACAAGCATATCATCAACATATAAACATAAGATAATATAGCTATCATCATCTAACCTCTTAAAGTAAACACAATGATCTGAATTATACCGACTATAGCCTTACTAATCTATAAAAATATCAAATTTAATATACCATTTCTGAGGTGCTTGCTTCAAGCCATATAGAATTTTCTTCAATCTGCACACAAGTTTCTCCTTACCTTTGACCTCAAATCCTTGTGGCTGATCCATATATATTTCCTCTTCCAAATCACCATGGAGGAAAGTTTTTTTAACTTCAAGTTGTTCTAAATACAAATCTTTAGTAGCCACAATACTTAAAACAGTACAAATATAAGTCATTTTAACAACATGACAAAATATTTCATCAAAATCAATACCCTTTTATGTGCAAATCCCTTTACAACTAATTTGGCTTTAAATATTTTCTTACCTCCATCGTCCTCTTTCATCCTATAAACCCATTTGTTTGGTAAAGCCTTTTTACCTGCAGGCAACTTGCATGATTCCTAAGTCTAATTTTTCAGCATGGAGTTCATTTGTTCTTCCATTCCATGCTCCCATTGAACCTTGGTATCCACCTGCATAGCTTCATCATAACATTCTGGTTCACCAACATCAGTTAATAAAATAGAATACAAAGAGGGAGAAAATCTTTCTAGAGGTCTACTTATCCTTGAAGATCGTCTAACATTCACTAGAGTTTGTGGTATTTGTTGTTGCTATTGTTGCAGAGCATGAGGAACCACTAGAACATTGTTGTTTGGTGTATCATCCAACACTACATAATCATTTTATTTCTTCTCATGCTGTTGCAACTGATCTTTGTACAACACTTTCTCATTGAATATGAAATCCCTGCTTCTCACAATTTTTTGATTTTTAAAATCCCAAAGCCTATAACCAAATTCATCAATTCCATATCCAACAAATATACATTTCTTTGATTTTGCATCAAGCTTGGTTCTATTTTCAAAATCTACATGTGCAAATGCTTCACAACCAAAGGTCTTGAGAAAAGAATAACTCACTTTCTTACTTATCCATGCTTCCTCCGGAATACCACAACCCAAAGGATTAGAGGGACCTCTATTGATTAAATAAACAACAGTGTTTACAACCTCTACCCACATGTTTAAAGGCAACCCAACATGTAATGTCATAGTCTGTGTATGCTCCATTATTGTTTTGTTCATGCGCTCAACCACTCCATTTTCCTATGGAGTCCTTGGAACTGTTTTCTGCCTACGAATACTATTAGAGGAACAATAATCTTCAAACTCTTTGCTACAATACTCACCACCATTTTTAAATCTGAGACATTTTAACTTTTTACCTATCTCATTCTCAACCAAGCTTCTCCATTTCTTAAAAGTTTCAAATACATTAGATTTCTACCTAAGGAAATAAATCCATACCTTCCTTGTTGCATCATCAATAAAAGTGACATAGTACCAAGAGCCACTGAGAGAAGATACTTGAGTTGGTCCCTATACACATCCGTATGCACAAGCTCCAATTCTCATCTTTCTTTGCTTCCATCCTTGAGAAAACTAACTCCTTTTTGTTTTGCTATACACAACTTTCTGTAAATCCATATTAACACATTTTTGACCGGGTAAAGCATTATTGGAATGAAGTACTTTCATACCTTTTGCACTCATATGCCCAAGTCTATTATGCCACAGTGCTGATTCAGAGTCCACGGCAACTGTATGATCTTCTACCTACTGAACTATAGCAATTGTTCTTGAACATTGATTTTATCCGCAATAGCTAAATTAGAAGGAATAGTATGACCTATAAGGTGCCTAATTTCATAACTTTTTCTACCACTAAGGTGCCTTTTGTAACCTTCCAATTTTATCACTAAATGTAACAACACAACCTTCATCATCTAGTTGCCCTGCTGAAATTAAATTTTTTTTTAACTTTAGAATATGCCTTACCTCATGTAGTAGCTAATGATTCCCATTCTGCAACTTAATCTCGATTCTTTCCCTTTCCAACAATTTGACAGGTTCATATCTCCCAAATAAACTAGCCCAAAATCCCCTTGGACATAATCAAGAAAATAACTTCTATGGGGCGAGTATGCACGAAGCCTCTAAATCTAACACACTGAGAATCATCAAAGATTATCAAGGGAAAGAATGAAGCATCCTCATTAGATTTATTACTTACCACATTTACCTCTTTACTTCCTTCCATTTTGTCTCCTTTATTTTTTTGAGACCAACAATCTTTCTTTAAATGACTTGGCCTACCACAGTACCAACAATCCCTCTTGTATCTAGATTGGGACCTTATGTCCTTTGATTTTCCTCGTGACTTCCCATGATTTCTAGAATTGTTTCCTCTCTCCTTTGTTCTTCCCCTACTTTCTGCATTCAAAACACTAAATAATGTGTATGTTCCACTTGATCTTTTCCTACTAATTTCCTCGCTCAAAAATAAATACCCCAACAACATCATCAAATTTCAAATGTATTTGAACCTTTAAACATAATTTTCATTAACATCCATGCCCAAGCTATTCTTAGCTTTCATGAAAATAGGAAATCACGTAATCAAAAAGAGTTCCCAACTTCTTCTAATCAAAGTTTCTTACATTTCTTACAAAAAGCAATTGATCGTAACTATATTAAACTCATTTAAATGATCGCAAAGAATCCAACTCCACCTCTACCATTTTCATATTAAATAAACACTTCATAAGAAATACCTTATTCAAACTGGAAGGATTTTCATATAACTTCGCCAGGGTTTCCATCAACTCTTGAGTTGTCTTTGCTATTGTAATATTGAATGCCACCGATTGTGCTAGGCATAAACAAATGGCTCCCAACACCTTTTTGTCGAGAAGATTCCATTTCTCATCACTCATTGTTGATGGTTTCTTGGCTATTCCTTCCAACGGCCTCCATAAATCCTTCCAATAGAGATAATCCTCCATCTACACCTTTCATAACTGATAGTTCTACCCATTGAATTTATCTACCTTCACTTAATTCTACCATTGTCTTCTAATTTAACCGTGAGATCCCTACTAACCGGTGAGACTTTCTTGCAAATGATAATCCAACACAACTCACTGATACCACTTGTTAGGGTTAGAAGCATATATCTAATAGTTAAATATATATTTGATTAATAAAATGTGAGAAATAAAACACACATAAAATTATAGCAAGTAAACAAGACAACACAAAGAATTTAACGCGGTTCACCCAATCCGGGCTACATCCACAAAACCATAGCCATCCAATGATTTTATTATCCATTGCAAAACATATTACAATCTCGTAAATAATCACCTTTTTCTACATACTGTAACCCCCATCCCAACCCTTATAACAAGCCTTTAGAAGCTTCCATAAATTAGGGTTTTACAAAGTTATTTTTATTCTTTTTCGGTGACGACGTGAAAAATGGGATTTTTTTTTTCTTGGGGGTTGTTGCCCCCGAACTCCCGCCTAAGGCCCAGCTCGACCCTAGACCCTGGTGAGGATACATGCTAGGGTGTACAGTATAGAATGATCAGTTGCCACATACCAACATTATTTAGAAATCATAAAGATTACAATATACTTGCATAGAGCAAGCTTCTCACAAGAGTATCACCAACCAGAGATCCAAAAGCAACACAACTGCTATTAGATTCTCAAAATACATCACTATACATCTAGCTGTAATACAATGCTTTCATGAAATAAGGTTTCCTTCTAGGGCAAGTCAAGCCAACAAAATATCAATCGTCAGATCTAGGACCTAATGAACAACCTCTAGATTTACAATAATAAAATATGCATAAAACTTGCACACAACCCCCAGACCCTCGTGAGGGGGTACCCCTTGAGCCCCCTACACTTATGTATTCAATAGTACCTTATGTAATTGCAAGGTTGAGAGACACATTTTCCCAACAAATAATTCATATTTTTCTTCAATAAAGATACATTTTTTCTATTATTTTTTCAATAATACTTTCTACTCTTTAGTTTTATACTTGAGTATTCATAATGTTAAATCTTCCTAGCTCCTTCATATATCACTTTGAGAAGTATTCTTACATAAATTGGCAAATAGTTTTTGTGATTTTAATTCATGTTCTTATAATCTTCTAGCTCTTCAATTTATTGATGTATTACAACAATATCCTTGCTACTCTTTGTATTTACTCTTGCACTTTGTTATATGTCATTGATACCTTAAGGTTTTTATATCCCCTTATTATACAAACCCACACATAAGGGTTTTGATTCTTGTATACCTAGTAGGATTTAAACACTTATAGATCAATTTATTTGTTGTTATTAAGTCCTAGACATAGGTAGGCGTAAACACACACATAAAATTTTATTCTCCATTTCATTGGCTACTTGTGAAGGTTGAAATATTGAAGTAGGGACTTGACCATTCATGGAAAGCTCCCAAGCAATCACATCTTCTTTGACTGAGAATAGGTTTGATGTTGCACTTCACAATCACATGAAGGTTTCGTATCTCTCTCTTTTCTCCTTGCTATTCACTTTTATTTATATTTTACTAAATAGATTAGTTTTCTATTTTTCTATTCATTTTAGTGTACTTCCAATGCTTTCTATATGTTGTTTCCATTTCCTTGTTTGCATGTGCTTCTAATTTTGTTCAATAAATTTTATTTTCCATCATCTTAGGATGACAACAAGAAAGTTGGATGGTAATGCTTTTATAGGACTATAGAAAAAGCATGGTAGCATCCATATAATTATGAGCTTCTTATGCCATTTTCTAGGTTCTCCATTACGTGGTGTTTACTATTATAGTGGGTAAGTGCATGGAAATGGGGGACCAAAGAGGAGTCTTAAGTGGCCAATTTTTATTTGAAATTAGGAAAGATTGATCTTGAATGACAAATTGAAGATAGTTATACTCAAAATTTTAAGATGCAATGAAAACAAGAGTCGTAGTGCTTTGAGTCTACTTTCTAAACTACTATTTTTTTTGGAAATGGTAGAGATTAAGGGGTTCAAAAAGGGGGTTGATACAAATTGGTCCTATTTTAAAAAAAAAACATAACACAACATATGGTGTGGCCCCCCTAAAGTGTTAACTTTTTTATTAGTATTTCAAAAATTGCTTTGGTGAGAAATTAGCTAACACCATATAGTTTATCCCTAATTTTTTTGATAAATTTTTAATGAATATATGATTTTTTACTAATTTTCAAAGTGGACACATCCTAAAAAATAGAAATTTGAGCATGCTCCCCCCATAAATTTTTTGAAAACTGGTTGAAACTCATTTTTTTCAATATGTGTAGAATGGAGTCTAGTTTCTAAAAATGTAATTTATTTGAACTTTTGATGAATGGATAAAACATAAAGTGAAAAATACTAAACATTGGTTTTTGAGAAAAAATGAATACACCAACAAAAGAAATTAAATATGAAAACCTTAACATACTCAAAATGTGAAAAAAATTACATAGTTAGTGTAGTGTAGGAAATTGTATACCTTTACAATTTCACACTATGTTTGGGTCCCTTAATTTATTGGACTTAATTAAGCTTCTAATTTTCCAAATTATACATTCCAAAGCCTTATTTTTATCATTTTATGAAAGGAGAACCAACATTAAATAAATGCATTTAATATTTAAATTGCCATGGATTATGTGTGCCTTGGAAATATAGGCTAAGACCAATTCAACCATGGGAAAATGGGTCCCCTTTATGTGCTAGGACCCAATTTAAAAAATATTTTTGGTGGCCTTTTAATGATCCAAACTCAAGTTGTAAGTGTCAGATTTTGAAATCTATTTTTCGGGAAATTAGATAAACACCTATAAATACATAATCATTTTATTATTTGAAATCTAAGTGAATTTCTAAGAGTAATTCAAGAGAAAATATTATTGTCAAGAGCAACATTATCAACCATTTGTAACATCAACAAGATCCTAACATCATGTCCAAGTTTATGTATGTTCATGTTGTCTTGTCAAGGCTAACAAACATTGTATGTCTTCATACATTCAATAATTCAAGCATCCGAGCAAATCAGGCAAGCAAGATCCAATTCTTTTGAAGATATGTGTATGACTTCAGTCCTTCAAGGAAGCCATTGAAGGGTGGTGAGTTACATCAAGTGTTCATTCATCATTTCCTTCCTTTCCATTGAAGGTTTTTATCATTGACGTTACCATTGTGAAAGTGAGGACACTATTCACGAGGTTTTACTAAGGCAAACCCCTATATAGCACAAATTTTTTTACCTCTTTGTGTATGTGCATGTTATAGGTTGAAGAAGGATTGAAGAGTTATTGAAGAGCAATTTTGAATTGTTGCATTTGTTATCATCATTCTTGTCAAGACACAAAAACTAAGTTGCAAAATTCATTTCCGTCATTCCGACAAATTTGTAGGGGGAAATCAACATCTCAGATCTGGCACCAAAGGATTGTAAAAGTATTTTTAGAAGCCCTATCAAGGAGCCATTCACCTAGGGGAGAAAAGTCCCTTTGCACACATTAGAATCAAATTTTGGTGACAGGTACATGCTCTCAGATATCTCCTAGATCTTCCTGCAAAGTGTTGTTACAATCTGTATATCTTCAGGAATCTACAATTTACATACTAGGTCATATAGCTCATTTAGTTTCATCATTTCAAATCATTCTTGAAATGAAGAAAAAACGGGTTTTGTTATGAGAGGGGAGTTCACCAATTTAAATGTAGACCTATTTCTCACTATTTCATTAGGAAATGAGATCCAAAAAAAGAATTGACTTACAACCCTTAGGTGAGTCAACTCAATGAAGGAATCTATTGATTTCCTTATGCTTGAGGATGGGGGTTTCAACCTGAATGACACTTTTGGGAGAAAAAAATAAAAATAGCCAGAGACGCCCAATTTGATCACTTCCATATGATCAAACGATCTTCTTATTTATCCGACATTTATCCCTTCGGCTAATATTAATTAAACCATTTGTTTAATTAATACCTTGCATCTTACATATATTCCTAAAGCATTTAATTTGAATAAATACTTTTACTCCTCTTTTCCTCCTCTAAATTAAATAAATATACCCTTTTATTTAATTTAGTCATATCCCCCTTTTAAATTAAAATTCATTTCTAATTCCTCTTTTCTCTCTCATGGTCACATCCTCCAACTTTTGCAAGTTGGTCCCTAATCCATCTTAATTACTTCATCTTCTTCTAATTAACTAGGGTTAGCATGTGCACACTCTAATCATCATTAAGGTCACATCCTC
>VDFB02270651.1:538581768-538623431 GCA_007258455.2 Sequoia sempervirens | reverse complement strand
CTCTGGTTGGTGATACTCTTGTGAGAAGCTTGCTCTATGCAAGTATATTGTAATCTTTATGATTTCTAAATAATGTTGGTATGTGGCAACTGATCATTCTATACTGTACACCCTAGCATGTATCCTCACCAGGGTCTAGGGTCGAGCTGGGCCTTAGGCGGGAGTTCGGGGGCAACAACCCCCAAGAAAAAAAAAATCCCATTTTTCACGTCGTCACCGAAAAAGAATAAAAATAACTTTGTAAAACCCTAATTTATGGAAGCTTCTAAAGGCTTGTTATAAGGGATTTGGATGTGGATGTAGCCCAGATTGGGTGAACCACGTTAAATTCTTTGTGTTGTCTTGTTTCTGCTATAATTTTATGTGTTTTTTATTTCTCTGTTTTATTGATCAAATCTATATTTAACTATTATATATATGCTTCTAACCCTAACAAGTGGTATCAGAGCGGGTTGTGTTTGATTATCATTTGCAGGAAAGTTTCACGGTTGAGTGGGAGTCTCGCGGTTAAGTGGGAGCAATGGTAGACAAGGGTAAACTGAAGGTAGATAAATTCAATGGGCAGAACTATCAGTTATGGAAGATGTAGATGGAGGATTATCTCTAAAAGAAGGATTTATGGAGGTCATTGGGAGGAACAACCAAGAAATCGATAGGAACGAGTGGTGAGGAATGGAATCTTCTGGACAGAAAGGCACTAGGATCCATTTGTTTATGCCCAATACAATCGGTGGCATTCAATATTACAACAACAAAGACAACTCAAGAGTTGATGGAAACCCTAGTGAAGTTATATGAAAATCCTTCTGCTTTGAATAAGGTAATTATCATGAAGCGTTTATTTAATATGAAAATGGCAGAAGGTGGGTCAGTTTTTGATCATTTAAATGAGTTTAATACAGTTACCAGTCAATTAACTTTTGTAAATGTAAACTTTGATGAAGAAGTTAGGGCTCTTTTGATTCTGTGTTCTTTGCCTAAAAGCTAGAATAGCTTGGTCATGGCTATTAGTAATTATGTTTTTTGTTCAAATACATTGAAATTTGATGATGTTGTTGGTGTTATTTTGAGCGAAGAAATTTGTAGGAAAAGCTTAGGAGGTACATCCACATCAAGCAGTGTTTTGAATGCAGAAAGTAGGGGTAGAACAAAGGAGAGAGGAAACAATTATGGAAGTCATGGGAAGTCACGAGGAAAATCAAAGGACAAAGGGTCCCAATCTAGATACAAGAGGGATTGTTGGTATTATGGTAAGCCAAGTCATTTAAAGAAATATTGTTGGTCTTGGAAAAATAAAAGAGACAAAAAGGAAGGCAATAAAGAGAAAAATGTGGTAAGTAATAAATTTGATGAGGATGCTTTCATTCTTTCCCTTGATAATGCTGATGATTCTTGGGTGTTAGATTTATGGGATTCATTTCATGCTACACCTCATAGAAGTTATTTTCTTGATTATTTCCAAGGGGATTTTGGGCTAGTTTATTTGGGATATAATGAACCCTGTCAAATTGTTGGAAAGGGAAGAATCAAGATTAAGTTACAGAATGGGAATTATTAGCTACTACATGAGGTAAGACACGTTCCAAAGTTAAAAAGAAATTTAATTTCAATAGGGCAACTAGATGATGAAGGTTGTGTTGTTACATTTAGTGATAAAAATTGGAAGGTTACAAAAGGTGTCTTACTAGTAGAAAAAGGTGTGAAAGTAGGCACCTTATATATTTGTACAGGTCATATTGTTCCTTCTACTTTAGCTATTGCAGATAAAAATCAATGTTCAGGAACAGTTGTTGCAATTCAGCATGCAAAATATCAAATAGTTGCTGTGGATTCTGAATTAGCACTATGGCATAATAGACTTGGGCATATGAGTGCAAAAGATATGAAAGCACTTCATTCAAAGAATGTTTTACCAAGTCTAAAATGTGTTAATATGGATTTCTATGAAAGTTGTGTGTATGGAAAATAAAAGAGAGATAGTTTTCTCAAGGATGGGAAGCAAAAGAAAGATGAGAAATTGGAGCTTATGCATATGGATGTATGGGGATCAGCTCAAGTATCTTGTCTCAGTGGCTCTTGGTACTATGTCACTTTTATTGATGATGCAACAAGGAAGGTATGGATTTATTTCCTTAGGTAGAAATCTAATGTATTTGAAACTTTTAAGAAATGGAGAAGCTTGGTTGAGAATGAGATAGGTAAAAAGTTAAAATGTCTCAGATTTAAAAATGGTGGTGAGTATTGTAGCAAAGAGTTTGAAGATTATTGTTCCTCTAATAGTATTCGTAGGCAGAAAACAGTTCCAAGGACTCCATAGGAAAATGGAGTGGTTGAGCGCATGAACAAAACAATAATGGAGCATACACAGACTATGACATTACATGTTGGGTTGCCTTTAAACATGTGGGTAGAGGTTGTAAACACTGTTGTTTATTTAATCAATAGAGGTCCCTCTAATCCTTTGGGTTGTGGTATTCCGGAGGAAGCATGGATAAGTAAGAAAGTGAGTTATTCTTTTCTCAAGACCTTTGGTTGTGAAGCATTTGCACATGTAGATTTTGAAAATAGAACCAAGCTTGATGCAAAATCAAAGAAATGTATATTTGTTGGATATGGAATTGATGAATTTGGTTATAGGCTTTGGGATTTTAAAAATCAAAAAATTGTGAGAAGCAGGGATTTCATATTCAATGAGAAAGTGTTGTACAAAGATCAGTTGCAACAGCATGAGAAGAAATAAAATGATTATGTAGTGTTGGATGATACACCAAACAACAATGTTCTAGTGGTTCCTCATGCTCTGCAACAATAGCAACAACAAATACCACAAACTCTAGTGAATGTTAGACGATCTTCAAGGATAAGTAGACCTCTAGAAAGATTTTCTCCCTCTTTGTATTCTATTTTATTAACTGATGTTGGTGAACCAGAATGTTATGATGAAGCTATGCAGGTGGATACCAAGGTTCAATGGGAGCATGGAATGGAAGAACAAATGAACTCCATGCTGAAAAATTAGACTTAGGAATCATGCAAGTTGCCTGCAGGTAAAAAGGCTTTACCAAACAAATGGGTTTATAGGATGAAAGAGGACGATGGAGGTAAGAAAATATTTAAAGCCAAATTAGTTGTAAAGGGATTTGCACATAAAAGGGTATTGATTTTGATGAAATATTTTGTCATGTTGTTAAAATGACTTATATTTGTACTGTTTTAAGTATTGTGGCTACTAAAGATTTGTATTTAGAACAACTTGAAGTTAAAAAAACTTTCCTCCATGGTGATTTGGAAGAGGAAATATATATGGATCAGCCACAAGGATTTGAGGTCAAAGGTAAGGAGAAACTTGTGTGCAGATTGAAGAAAATTCTATATGGCTTGAAGCAAGCACCTCAGAAATGGTATATTAAATTTGATATTTTTATAGATTAGTAAGGCTATAGTCGGTATAATTCAGATCATTGTGTTTACTTTAAGAGGTTAGATGATGATAGCTATATTATCTTATGTTTATATGTTGATGATATGCTTGTAGCGGAGTCTAACATGGATCACATAAGGGAGTTAAAACAACAGTTAGCAAATTCATTTGTTATGAAGGATTTGGGGGCTACAAAGCAAATCCTTGGTATGAAGATTACAAGAGATGGGAAAAATAGAAAAAAAAAAATTATCTCAAGTTGATTATGTTGAGAAGGTGTTGCAGAGATTTCATATGGAAAATGCAAAAGCTATCAGCACACCTTTTCCTAGTCATGTTAAGTTGACTAAGGATATGTGTTCAAAGACACAAGAGGAGGAAGATAAAATGTCCAAGGTACCATATACTTCAGCTGTAGGTAGTTTAATGTACGTCATGGTATGCACAAGACCAGATATTGCACATGTTGTAGGAGTTGTTAGCAAAAATATGAGTCATCCCGATGTTGAGCATTAGAATGTGGTAAAATGGATTCTCACGTACTTGAGAGGTACATCCAATAAATGTTTATGTTTTGGGGGCTCTAATACTGATTTAAAAGGCTATGTTGACTCAGATTTGGCAGGGGATATAGATACTAGGTGGAGTACCACAAACTATGTATTTACAGTTGGTGGGACAGTAGTGAGTTAGATTTCTCAGTTGCAAAAGGTGGTTGCTTTATCCACCACAGAGGCAGAGTATGTTGTTGCAACAGAGGCGACAAAGGAGATGATATGGTTGCAAATTTTCATGGAAGAGTTGGGAAAACAACAGGTTAAAAATTACTTATTTACAGACAACCAGAGTGTTATACATCTTGCAAAGAATTCTGCCTTGCACTCTAAAACAAAACACGTACAATTGAGATATCATTTCATTCGGTCAGTGTTGGAGGATGGACAGGTCAAGCTGGACAAGATACATACAGATGTCAATCCAATGGATATGTTTATGAAGGTGATGGCAAGGGAGAATTCGAGCTCCTCTTCAACTTCGATTGGCCTTCAAGGTTGAATTTAGGTATAACAGAGCAGTAGGGTCCAAGGTACTTATTTCCAGTGGGAGATGTAAGTGCAGCAGTGTCATCCAGGATCAGCCTCCAAGTGGGAGATTATGTTGGTGTGGAGCCTGATCAGTCTCCAAGTGGGAGATTGTTGGTATGTGGTGATTGATCATGCTATACTATAATAAGGGGTTGGGATGAGGGTTGCACTATGTAGAAAAAGGCGATTATTCACGAGATTGTAATAAGTTTTGCACTGGATAATAAAATCATTGGATGGCTGTGGTTTTGTGGATGTAGTTTGGATTAGGTGAACCACACTAAATTCTTTGTGTTGTCTTGTTTCTGCTATAATTTTTTGTGTGTTTTATTTCTCTATTTTATTGATCAAATCTGCATTTAACTATTAGATATTTGCTTCTAACCCTAACAAATAATATATTGGGAAGCTTTTGGAGTGTGGGTTTTTTCTCTCGAAAGGTTTTTCCCCACATAAATCACTGTGTTGTGGTATGCATGATATTTATGCTTATTTTTGTTTAATTTTATGTAGCTATAGTAATTATTTGTAAAACTTTATATTATCCTCATCTCAAGATTAGTGTAGGAAGTTGTTCTTCTACCTTAGATTCCTTATAGTGTTGTTATAGAGTATATTGTAGAATGAACTATTTAATTCAAACCTACATTCCCAAATCCATATTAGAAGGATGAAAGGAATTCCAAGAGTCACTACATGGGCCAAATTATTTTTCAATAGCTTTGAATGACTAACTCACAAGAAATCATGACAATTGGGAGTTATAAAGTTGGTAGGAAATGATTTTTATATGACCATACTATTGAGGATTACAACACATTCACACAAATGTATGCATCATACCCACCCTTGCATCTAGGCACAATAGTGTAAAAAACATATTATAAAACACATGATATCCAAAGACCACATGAAACATATTCAACCATAAATAAAAGTATTGAACAAACAAGAACACTAAACCATGCTAACACTAAGGGTAGGACATATGCCAAAGCAAGGCTAAGTAGTCTCTAAGAACATGCTATAGGAGTGGATGCTAAAAATGATGCCAACTTGTAATGCCAAAATTGTAAGGTATGCAATCTTCAACCTTATACCTTTAAGGGTTTCTCCAACTACTGATCAATGTGTATGTCTCTTTTTCATGACATGGATTCTCTATTATGTGTGTTTCCTTTTGTTTCTTACACATTTTAAGAATATTATTATCAGTGTTTATGATGCATATGGTGTTTAATGCAATGGAAGGAGTATATATGTGCTGAGGAGAGAAACTACATTTTTATGTCAATGATGGCTTGAGGAATAATGTTCTACTCTTTACAAATTAGTTGTATTTAAAGATGTTCATTCATTTCAATTCATGCTATAAATTAAGGACATCTTAATAATCTAGGGATATTTAGAAATAATCAAAGAACATTCCAAGAAATACATCAACATATATATCATCCTCAATCTATTAAATTATTTCTTATTGTACTCAATCATTGTTCCAAAGTTGATGAATTGGTCATCCTAGCATTTTGATCGAGGAGAACATGAACTTGTAATTAAATAAGGTACCTAAAGATGTTTGTAAACATCGCCAATTTTTTACCAAATTTAGGCGTTAAAAGTTCAAGGCAATCAAAATGTAACAACCAAATTTCTACTAATTAATTCACATGTACAAGTTCAAGTCCACAAGCAAATACACTTGCATAAGTGTAGATCTAAATTAGAATGAAACACTATTGCAAATTATGAGCTAAGCATCTAATCAAATATTAAAATTCTAGAACCTTGATAAATCGATATCTATAATTGTAAGATTTGACTAAAAAGCCATCCAATAATGCAAATGAATGAAGGAAAACAAAGGTAAAAGTAAAAATGAGCAAGAATATATTGTATTCTACTCAAAAGAATGCAAAGCATACAAAGAGAATGAGATTGAGATTACAAAGGGAAGCCCTTGCTTATATAGGTCAAGGTGTGAGATAGGACATCATAAGATTATGACAAGTGTCTTATCTTATGATATGAGATATAAAATAATAATTATCCTATGTGCTTGCAGCGGGGGATCTCACCCGCAGGGGACTAGTCTCGCCCTAGGTACCCAAGATATGGGTCGCTAGGTTGGGTCGCGGGGACACCCCTGTAGTAACAAAAAAAGAAAGTATCCTATGTGTACCCTAAGTAAACTTAAGTGATAAGGTGTGAAAAAGACCTAAATGAATAACTAGCTAGAAAATGAACACGTTAGATAAAATATCTTGTTCACACTAACAATAATCTTTCATGACATATTTCCATCATAATATTTTAAACTAAATACTATTTTTTATTTAATAAATTTAATTTAAACATTTATTATGTCAATACCAACTTATATATTTAAATTAATTGTTTAAATGATAGAGTTGAACTATAATTTCCCATAACTTTTAAGAAGCGTTGCTAAAACTCTATTCCACAACTATCTTTAATATATTATTATTTGCTCTTTATTCTTTGTAATTACATTTCACAAATACAAATACAAATACAAAAAAAAACTATCTTTAATATATTCTATAACTTCAAAAATAATAATAATAATAAAACAAAAAACAAACTCCACACAAAAATACTAATAAAGTTTCTCCAACTTATCGGATACGTTACTATCCACCAACTACTTTTGGTGTTGTTCAAGTGTGATAAGTCACTAACTAGTAGCATGGTCATTCCTTTCCTAAAAAGTTGTAGGGACCAATGAACCTTTCGTTGTGATTAGAGAAAGGGAGGTTTACCAATACATCTACATGAATAATTTATTCATTAATTTCCTATTTCTATGGTTCAAAATATCGTGTAGCCAATGGCTAGAGTTACCATTTGCACAAACCATCAATAAGTCTCTTTTAATTGCCTTTGTACTTTCCTACAGAGAAAATAGACCATGTATTGACAAACGGCCTAACTTGAATAGGTAACTAGGAAGCCGTAAAATCCAATATAAAGACAAGGAAGGTGAGAAGGATGGATAGATTCCGAGTGCCTTACTGCGCGTTATCTTAGACCACAATAAATGTACTGACATAAAGACTGTTTTTATTGCTCTATGCAATGACCACAATTATCTACCATAAGAACATTCCCTTCTTTCTTATACTTCTATTTTTTTCTGAATCCGGAACATATGTCTGCAAATGGATTGAAAAATGAAATTGAACTCAATTTGCATACCTGAAGGCAATCATGTTTCTCAGCCCCACTCTGCAGAGCCATCACCACGGCCAATCTTGAAGCAATCTCACAATGGCGCATATATACATTGAATATATATCTTCTGCTGGGACCCCCCGATGTTTCCTTCCTCTTCAAGCCACTCAGATATATAGCAGAAATATGGGCTTCCATGTTATGAAAGCTGCTTCACTGTAAAATGCCAGAGAGGTAGTGTGATTTGTTGGGAAATCATGGGGAAATCTGGGTTCAGAATAATGCTGTACAAACTCAGAGATTTTGCCAGAAAGAGCCCCAGTAATCCACAGCCTGGAAATAATAAAGATATTAAGATTGAAAGAACGATTAGCCTGCCCAGAAGCGGCTACTACCACAAGTTTGCTGCCTCTTCTTCTTCGCAAAGAGAGGCAGGTCAGGGGTACGAATCTCCCGGGGGCCCAAAGCATGAAAAGGATGAGAAGATTCCGAAGAATGAAGGTAAATTGTTGCACAGTAAAAGCAATAGTATGGCTAGGCGTAATAAGCCTCAGCTTTGTTCGACGATGATTGAGACGAGAGTCTCGGCGGGCTGCAGCTACAGAACCACCGTCGCGCCAAAGGCGAAGAAAAGCTTGCTTGGTAAGAAGAAAAGGGTTTTGAAGAAGAATTTGCAGGTTATTGAAATGGCGAAGCCCGGAAACCCTGAGTGCGGAAGAAGCATGGAAATTTTGAGGGAAAGAAATAAAGGAATAATTCAGCAGAGCAGGAAGGAATATTCCGATTGCGCTGCGAAGGTTTCTTTTGACGGCGCCGTGAAAGAAGAGAGGTTCGGATTCGAATCCCTGCGGGGTCAGGCCTTGAACAGTAATGATAATAACAATAATAATGTTGAGAGATGTTTTGGTGGAGCCGTGAAGGACGGAGGTTTCGAACCCCGGAAAGTCCAGCCTGTTATTAATAATACCAGTGGGAGAAGATGTTCTGCGTTTTGCTGCAGCTGTAGATTGAGCATTTCAGACACCATTGATGGGCTGGATGAGAGTAGCCTGTTGGACGTGGATATCTGGAGCGAAGAAGAAGAAAAAGTCGAAGCTGAACGTTTGCAGACGCCGTTCGTGAGACAATCCGATCGTGTTGTCTTGGATATGAAGATTGATTTTTCTGAAGAGGATTTGATAGAAACCAGGGCAACTTTGTTCAGGCCAAGCGACGTGGCCGCTCACGCGCAAGTGCAGGCCAAGCTGAGCCGGATGATCGAAGAAAAAGATGCCAAGAAGAAGAAGAATGCAAAGCTTTCAAATTTAACCTCAAATGGAAAAGATTTACAGCATTTTCCAAAATTTCATGCAAATGATGATTCAGACAACAGTACTTTGTTGCCTGGGGCGATAAATGACGAAGAATTCAATGTAGGAAAGGGAAATTGTAATGGCCGCGCAAAAATTGATAGGCAGCGGGGTAGTTTGCGGCGAAAAAATGCCGAGAAGTGCAGAGCAGCGGCTAATTTAGCAAGTAGCGATGGAAACGATAAGATCTCAGAGAGCGTCGCCATTGTGAAATCCTCGTATGATCCTCGAAGGGACTTCAGAGAGTCCATGGTTGAGATGATAATGGAAAACGATATTAGAGATGCTCAGGACCTTAAAGAGCTTTTGCATTGCTATATTTTTCTCAACTCTGAGGAATATCATGACGTTATTTTGCAGGTTTTCGAACAAGTCCAGTCGGATTTGAGAATTGTCTGAACATATAAGACATTATAAATGCAGAGTTTGTAGAATTCTGAATTGATAGATTCAAAATTCATTATATTTTTTACTTACATTTGTTTCCACAACGCAAGAATCAAAAGTGAAACTTTTGCAGGGTTTCGAACAAATTCTGTGGGATTTTCCATTTAAAAGAATTCGTATGTAAAATTCTGTAGAATTCTAAATTGATATATCTAAAGCCATGTAGAAATCTTTCAGCAGTCAAATCGCATTTTAAACAATGCTTTGCATACGGCTTGAAACGTTTGCCATGCAAATCCAATGATTTTGGTCAGAACAAGCTCGTGATTATTAAATCGCGTATAAATATTTTGCACAAATTCTTCATCGTTCACTTAGGACTTGTGATGACACCGTTGTCTGTAAAGTTGAAACTAATATTTTAGATTTAATTTGCGCATTGCCATGGCCATGTAATTTGCTCTAATTCGGTATTTTTGTGTTTTATAACTTGCTTCGTAAAAATTCCTATAACTCGAAAGAATTGATGAATCTAAAGTTATTCAGAAATCTGAAATTTAAGTCGTAAAAATCTTTCATAGCTCAAATCTCACAATGTTTTCTGTATAGCAGGCATCGGAATTCAAGTTTTCTTACACTCTCTTCAGAATATAAATAAATAAATAAATCGGAGGAAGCAAAACCAAAGTAGTAGTCAAGAATCATTCATTTTTGTATTGTAGTAGGTTGTGTTGGAAGTCTAAATTTAGAGAAAACTGTGTAGCATTATTATTTTCCACCGTTACTGACTTAACATTTTCCGTGATCAGCAGATTTTTGAGGCTTGAAATGTTGGGAAAAAACACTACTAAACATTTCAATCCAGAAATCAAATCAATCTCACAAGATTTGTACTTTAAAATAAATAATTTTTTCTCTGTTCTTTCCGTGAGGACCTCATTCGCGAGGCTCAAAATGGTGGAAAAGAATACTGCTACAGTTCAATCCAGAAAGTCAAATCAATCTCACGAGATTTGTATTTACAATATACTACTTTTTTACGGCTTTTTCGTTATGATGTTCTCATTAGTGAGCCTCCAAAACTTGGAAAAGGACATTCCAGTTCAATGAAGAAACCAAATCAATCTCACAAATTTGTGTCTACAATAGATCGGAAAATTTTGGCATCTAGACTCTACAACCTTCTTTGCTACAATTTGACAGTGTAACGTAAATTTTCATTTTAGAATCCTAACATGAAATTTTCACCTCGAAAGAAAATTACTGCTAAATCTAAAATCATCTCGTTTCTGGTCTGAATTTCTCTTTTCCTCTCAGATAAAGCATAAAGTATACACAGCCAGCAGCAATACAATTTTGTACAGATACAAATCTTAATAAATAATAAAATAGTTATACTAACTCTGGGCTAGTTGCTGAAGAAGAGAATGTCGGAAAGTAAAGCGAATTGTATTTGCTTTTTTAGCAGCAGCAATTATTCGTTTCAGAAACAACTGTCTGCAATTAGCTACGATTATTCTGTTTAATCTTGTCGGTTTATTTAGCAGGTAGGCAGTGGAATATTTTCTCCAACTACCCTGTTAACCTCTCAAAGATATTTATCCCCTGCAAAACGGTAAAATGCGACCGTTGCGTGGGGAAAAACTAAAGAAAACCTTGACTAAGAAAAGTCGGTAATGAAAGTCGCAGACCACCATTAATGGCGCCATTTTAATTCCACGTGGCATTTATTCATGTGGTATACAAATAAATCGAAATGTATGTACAAAGTCTTTGCCTTTTGACGTACGTAATACAGCGTACAGAGCCAGTAATAAATGCGGTGGCGAGCGTCTCTAACAATTTTACGTAAAATTTGACTTGATGTTGACGGGGAAGATTAAAATAAAATTAAGTGTAGGTTTTCTCTCTAAAAATCTTGAAGCAATGTTTTTTTATTTACAGAATTCTCTAGTTTTATATCACAATTTTTTTAGTGTTAATATTTTCTTTTTACAATATGATTAGTTTAAGTAATGTGCACACGCAGCGAGAATGGAATTTCCTGAGGTGGTGCAAGAAAAAAGTGTGCTATTGTTGTATTTTTGACACAACAAATAGAGTTGTGTAAAGTAAATAGATGCTTTTCACCGCACAAAATAAATCCTTTTTGTTTTAAATCTTATTTGTAAGAATCGGAAAATACTAAGAGCATACATAAAATTTCACATTATGTCATATTTTTTACACAAATAATTATTAATTATTAAAGTCTAAAATATATGACATTTTAATTTTGATTAATAATTACTTTTATAAAAGTATATTTAAAATGTTGGATAGGCTTGTCTATTATATTAGGAGAGAGGATCCATGACATATATGTGTCTTAATAGTTGTTATGGTGCAATACATATTGAAATGAAAAAAAATGGGTGTGTTTTCTTTTGCTCGTAGGGTTTTGGACCTAAAAGGAGAAAGACCAATTTTTCCAACCTTTCACTCAAGAACAAACCCTTGAGATTTCAATGCAAAGGAGATTGAAATCTGACAAAGGAAAGGTTCTAGGAATTGAATGATAGCTAATGGAGGGTTCACCACCAAGTGTAAACTTGGAAAGCACAATGAATTGGAAAACACAATGTGCTATGCAAACAAATGCTAAATGACCTAGAAAGATGAACAAACTATAATGAAAAGTTGTGAAATTGGAAGTGTGCACTTGGAAAAATGCAGATGGCAGAATGGAGGTCTGGATCACTGAAAAATCTGATGTTGAAGTTGACTAGGACTCATATGCCAGGCTGGGTGAATCAGTCCAATTTTCTGGAAAATGCACGGGAGCAGGTTTCAACCAAAAGGGTATCCAGATATGCAAAAATCCTATTAAAGCCTATGCAATGGGACTCATTTGCCAATAGTGGCAAATTAGTCCACTTTTGTTTTTTTGGAAATTCTAAATTGGATTCTATGCCTCTTGGTCTACTTTGTTCTTCCTAACTGGTTTTTGGATCTGAAACTGCAAAATACCACCTCTAGGTCTTCTCCAAGCTTCTCCAAGGCTTGATGACAATTTTGACAACTTTTAGGTACTTGACAACTTCTCTCCAACTTTGCTTCTTGGAAAATTTGTAGCCTAGCTCTACAAATCACACACAAGAAGAGGGAAAAATGTGGTGGGTTTGGTGAATAGGGGTTTGCCTTGGTCAAACCCCTTGTTGGTAATTAAACCTTGAAATAGAATGAAGTATAAAAAGAGAATGATGAATGAACAAATAGTAATGATGCAACTCACCAAACTCTAGCAATAAGGTGTTGCAAACATGTAAATAATGGGTCCAATGGATGTAGACTTGGACTCTTGCTTGATGTTGATTGATCTTGAATGCAATGCTTGCTTGAAACACATATCCTACATCATAATTGTTAGCTCTAAAACAACATGATGCAAGCGATCTTTGACATGATGATTGATGCTTGAAAGATGCTCTTGAATGCTTGATAATTTGCCCTTGAAATGCCTTGAATTCTCTTATGAATGCTCAAATTCTCTTGTGAACTCTCTTGAATGCTAGGTACGAATACTTGAATGCTTAGGGTGAAAATGAGTGAAAGAACCTTGTATTTATACTTAATTATGCAAGAATTACCGAAATTACAACACTACAAGCCGACATCAAATCTAGGAGAATAAAATCCTGTCAGAAATTTGATTTAAATTTGAATTTTGGTCACATGAGACTCATTTTCCCAAAGTGGCGAATAAGCCCCATCACACATAATGTATGGGACCAAAAATGAAGTGTGTCTAGAAATGAGTGAAACCTGCATCGGGGCCAAAATTACCTAGGTGGAACTCATTCGCCCAAGGTGGTGAATGAATCTCAAACACTAAATCTGGGCCACACAAGCTAGGAACACCTGAATTATGATTTGTAAAACCTCGTCCCACAACCTAGAGGACGATGCAACACTACGAAAGCACAACTAATTTTTTTTCTTAAAAGGTAAAACAAGATGACTAAAGTATCCTACTCTAACCACATACATCCTCTAGGCTACGCAACGCATCTACATGTGAACACCATTACTTATAAAATTTAAACCAACCATAGCTTATGAATATTAAACTCAAAATACAACTTACAACAAAGCAATAAACCATTGCAAAATAAATCTAACACATAGAAATATATTGAACATATTTCCACAGATACAACACCACATAACATCCAATACACCATTAAAAATGATAATGAATAGATCATAAATACTATTACAATTACATCACAAAGGTTCACCTTGATACAAATGAGGTACTACAATTATACATAATGATCCACAGTTACAATGAAGAAAGAGAAGAACAACTCCAGAGAACCACACGAGCTCCTCGAACAAGAAGATCATGCCATCACGAACAAGAAGAGAACTCAACAATGAAGAAGCATGGCACCCAACCATATGGTACCCGTAGGGATAGCCCCCGTGCTAGGAGATAGTAAAAGGTAACCGAGACAATCCTACTACCTCTAGACACAGGCAATATACAAAAATACTCACAATACAGATAAACAAGAACTATGGTCACATTGCTTCCAGAATCACTGAATCAAGAACAATCACAATACAAATAAACCAACTGTTGTCATAGGAGGAGTGTCATCACAAAGGTTGCATTGGTTATCCAAAGGATATCTTCCTAGGTCTTGGCCCCCCTCTAGGGTTATCCTAGTAACTTCTCACGATTTCAGCCCCACATGCACACCAGTGCGGAATCGGTTATCTTTCGAGAAGACAAGATAATGATCTAGCCATTCTAGGCCTTCTCGACTCATCTCAAGTCTCATACAAGCCCTTGAGCCAATGAGTGAGGCTAATTATCTTGTTAAATGTGTTAAGCTAATAGATTATTTAATTCCCACTTGATTATACTGACTCCCACACGAGTTGTCCTGGGACCACTTTGTGTCCCGGCCCTCACTGAAAGCCACTCCCCTATCGACAACACATAACTCAAACTACATGCCAAGGGTAGACAGTGCACTAAAACTAACCACAATAACCATTACACCTCAAAAGGTACACATCTCTACGGATGTCTAATACTGAATCTCAATATGTGCACTACCCAAGAAAACTCAAAGGGTGAACTAAAGTTACCACAATCCTTTCACAATTACAACTCTAGAAGACTTAGATTCACATAATAACAAATATTTTCCCCCCAATACACAATTACAGAAAACATGTGCTTTAATAAACACAACACCAAGCAATAACAAATGTTATCATTCAGATTTCCTAAATCCAATACAATCAAATTCACCTATTAAAATACACCATTTAAATATAATCCCATTTAGTAAATCCATAATGATTAAAACAAATGTTCAGTTTCCAAATCCACAAATATAGATAAAACAAATCCCAATCTTACTAATAAAATCACTTCATTATAAAATAACAACTGGTGCTTGCATGCACTTACCCCTTTAATATTTCTTTTTAAAAAAAACATTTACTAACTTTTAAAAAAAAATTAAATAAATATATTTAAATATATATATATATATATAATATATACAATTATACATATACATAATATATATATTATTTAATATACATAAAATTATATACATATATTATATATAATATATATACATATTATATATAATATTTATATATCATATATAATATATATATTTTCGAACCCAAATGCAATATATAAAGCAAAACACAAATACCTGCATGCACAAGGATGCAGCCCTGGCTGCGACATTACCATGCAGGGGTTTTCGCTACCTGTGGCAGCACTTACCCCACACGGATGTGGGGAGCGTTACACACAACAACGCACCCCTAGTGTGGGTGCAGCTAGGGTTTTTACCCCCGACCAAACTAAAAATGAAACTCATTTAATTTTTTATTCATTTATTTTCATTCCACAGTGAAGCATTCATCATACGACAATTTTAGAATTCGCTTCCCAATAAAAAATTCCACATTGTTTTAAATAAAACAAACATTTATATAATATATATGTGTGTATATGTACATATATATTTTAATATATATGTATATATATATATATATGTATATATTTATATGTAAATTAATCCAATCATAGATTTAAGTTGAGCAAATACATTACCCAGAAGAAGTTTTCTACAGGAAAGTTTAGAGATTTCATTTTCCCAGATAATTAAAAAGAATTGGGAAGTCAAAGTAAAATGAAGGTTTTTCTACAGAGATTTATATAATTTCCTTTTGTATCAATTTCTTTCAAATGATCAATTTACACAGAGGATTTTTAATTGTTTTCTATAGAGGTTCCTCTTTCATAACAATATTTTAAAAGAAAGGAACAAAATCTTCTATAGTATTACAAATCTCTTCCTAAACTTTTCCAAGTTGCATTACAGTAATATAAACAACTTTTCAATTTAAAATTCACAAAAACAATAAAGAAACCTGTTCCAAAAGAGTTATTGCCTCAAGAAATGTTGTCGAGCTTCTTTGTAGCTTCAATTCTCCAATGTAGCCAAAGCTTCCTCTAGTGCTATTGCCTCTTTCCAGAAAACACAACCATACACAACAATACACAGCCAAGAATTCTACAACAAAATCCTAAAACAAAATCCTCAGAGAGATCCACAATTTCCTTAGCAAATTTTTCAACCAAACAAAAACTCTTCCCGTGAAACAACTCTCTTCCCTTTTCTCCCAATATTTTCTCCAAGAATCCATTTACAACAATCAGATAACAAATTTTTAACTCACAATTATCCCAATCAAAATATTTTTTCCCTCAACAACCCCAAATATTTTCCAACCACATGCATTTGAATAAAACAAAACAATTTACTAATTGCAACAAATTTAAATACTCTTATTTATTTAATTACCATTTTTTTTAATAATAAAAATTACTCAACAACATAACTAAATTAAATTTATTTATTTTTTTATTATAAAGCCTTCATAACAATAATTCAATTAATTAAATATTTAAATCAAATACACATTTAATCTACCAAATTAAACTTGCACAATAATAAAATACCCAGAACCACAATGATAAGGCTAAGACCAAAACTCAAACTGACGACACACTGTACTAGGGTAAAGGTATGACTAGGTAGCTTGTTACTATCTCCCAATATTACTATTGAGTAGTGGACACGCTCAGACCTGTGAAACCAGGTGAAGTCGTTGTCCTGTACCTGCAAACCTACAACACAAGCAAGAGTCGTACATGTATACATATAGTAATTCATACACACCGTGAAGAGAGAATCGTGGAAATCACAGGGCACTCGCAAGCGAGTGATGCAATACTGTTCTCTTCACCAATACAATGTCACATCAACTGATGAGATAATATATCAATTAAACTACAATAAGAATATATAGCAATGTCATCACAACTAAGCATCTATGCAAACATAAAGCATATTAAACATAATCACCATGTATATAATGTGTCATCACATCAATATAGTCTATCATCGCTCCACTGTCAGTGATAGAATAACAATAACATAAAATAAAGTCTAACAAAGTATCTAAGCTGATAAGAAAACATAACAAATCAAAGGGATGTCACATGATTGGTTACTAGTTGGTGTCGGGATTATCCTAAAAAAGATGCAATAAATGAGGCTTGTGGATGCAAAATAGGGCCAATTAAAGCATAAGAAAGCCAAATTATTAGTGACAAGCCTAGAGGAATGTGAAAGTGTGTTACAACACTTTACAACACTCCAAATAAGGAAAGATTAGGATTAATTATGATTTAAATTGATAAAACCCAAGAAAAGTGTGAAAGTGTGTTGCAACACTTCACAATAGTTTTGTAAGGCACCATTAAAATCCATTAGCTAAAAAGGGCCCAAGACCTAATGTGAATGTTTTATCCACATTACAACACTAAATCAAGGCAACATTAAGCCAAAATCCATAAGGAATACCCAAACGAGTGTGAAAAATGTCAAAGGATCCTTTTTTTGACACTACACATATAACCCTCCATATAAATATGTTAAAGGAATTAATATTGAAAATAAAAATTCTAGTTAAATTTTACTAAAGTACCAATATATGTTCACATGTATGTGTACCTATACCATTTAAGGTGAAAAAAATAAAGGGCACAAGAGTTGCACTAAAAGATAACATGGTCAAATTGGTGAACTTTGAAAGTAAAATGCACTCTTTAAATCAATCACATGGCCAAGTGTTTACAACAACCAACCTTTTTTAGAAGTGGAAAAATTCAAATAGGTTGCAATTAGACATCCACAAAATCACTTTTTTGTCCCTAAGCTACCATAAACACAGGTCCATGTCATCTATATAGGCTATCAACTACACATGTTCTCATACTTTCTCTCACTTCTACCTGTTATCTTCCAATTAATAAAGGTACTTATACAAAAACTAATGGTGTAAGGCTCCCCTGCTAGACTTAAAAACAAATCAACTCCATAATTCATAACAATTCATGCTAAAAAAATTATATAATTTTTAAATTTAATGACAATGTAGTGTCATAAAATTGCACCCTATGGCACTTTCACACTTGCGCATTTGGCATCCTGCATTTATGGCACCTAGTGGTATTTATGAAAAGGACCTTATGAGTCAGAATTTCACGATTCCAACTCCATAATGGGCAACGATGAAGCATCAATAGTTCGCCACCTCGTTTCTTGCAAAGTTATGAGTTGGATGCCTGTGCGATGCATGGACATCCATACGGTGTGCAAGCATCCCTGAATTTTATGAATTTAAATGAGGAATCTCGGGAACCTTTTTTTGTGCAACGTGTTGTCATGGAAAAATCTCAAGTGTAACGACTCTTCCCACCCATGCAACTTCACAAAACCCTCTTTTTCACTCTCATTTGCATTCATTCTTGTTTGATAGCATATTTTATTTTGTTTATATTTTGTGATACAAGTTCTCCTCCATAGCAGATTTTGCTTTTATCACTTGTCTTTATATTTCATGATATGGGTTCTCCTCCATCATCGGGTTTTCTTTTATCATTCATTGTGTCTACTTTACTTTGTTTCTTTTCTATGCTCTATCTATTTGGTTGTCATTGGAGGTGGAACCACCAAAATAGGGGTTTGATTGAGGCAAGCCTCAAAATAGCCCCAACATTTTTCCTCATTTGCCATGTGTGTAGGTTGCTTATGTGTGGAGCTTTGCGGAAGGCTTCATAACATTGGACCTTCTGTGAGTTAGTATTTTCCCTTTTATGTCATTTCCTTTTCACTCCTTTTTTCTGTTAATTAATTAGAATATTCAAACTTCAAATTCTAAGTAGACAATAGATTATTTGAGTTCTATGCACATGCTTATCTCTATGTCTGTATGAGATGTCAGTGCATCCTTGGGATGACACTGCACTGCACTATCGTCTGATTCTCGCGCTAATGTCGTTTGGCCAAGAGCTAGCCTACTTTTCCCAAAAATCTGTGTAATATGCTCTTTCGAGTCCCAATGTCCTTTATCCATGAGCATATTAGAAACTCTCTTTTAAGTACATTTTTACAATTTCTTTCATCTTGAACCTCTATTGCTTGAGTCTATGTCATTGAGGTGACCGAGGGAATTTTTCTCCCTTTAGACCCTATTTGTCTTGGGACTTAGGAGTAGCAAATCCCCTCCACATTTTGGTGAACCTGACGTGAAAGAAATCATGTCAGATTTTTTCTTTGATGTTTTAATGCTTTCAATAATTCTTTTTCTAATGACGATTTCGATATGCTAAATGACACCTTGGATGATTTCTTAGAAACATCTTCTCCTATTTTTAGATCTCCTGAATAGAATTCTTCATCGCAACTATCTACTTCATCTTCACAAGTCAAAGATTCTGTAAATGTAGTGGCAGTCTTCATAGCTCCTCAAAGGCCTAAGAGACCTGTCATTTACATGACTTTGTCTAGCCCTTCTCCTAAGAGGATTCATTCTATTCGTGGGGTTCCAATATCTGATGACTCGTCGAACCTTTGCATAAGATTCTTAAAAGCTATGACTCCTTATAATGTTGTAGGTCATATATATAACATTAGAAGGAATCAACCTACTTTCATTCCTACCTCTTTACCACCTTCTCAACCAAGTCTTCCTCCAACACCTAAACCTACAACTAAAGCACCTGGTGATTATGATCTTATCGAGCAAATTTGTAGTACTCTTGTCAAGATCTCGCTATGGGGTTTGCTTCAGTCTGCTCTATTTTATCAAGCTATTCTCCATGAATCTTTGTAAAAGATCCTCTTGCCTTCTTCCACTAGGTCGATAGATGTCAATGTGTTGATGGCTCATATTCATGTGAATTGGCCAAATATTATGTTCTATCCATAGGAACTCCCACTTCCAAAGGTATAGAAGCAAGTGAATCCTCTCATGATTATAATCAATATTAATAACATTGGTATTAGGTGTGCTCTCATTGACACCGGTTTTGCTCTCAACATATGTAGCATTGATCTATTGCTTAAGATTAAGATTGATTCATCTTGTTTAGTTGCTTCTTCTATGTACATTCATGGATTCAATAACATTGGTCGTCAAGCCTTAGGCATGATAATCTTGCCTTTAATTTTGAGACTTGTTACCATACCCACCTTGGTTTATGTTATGTTTGGTCCTTTACCTTACAATATTCTCTCGGGAGGACCCTAGATTCATGCTTTGGGGGTTGTAACCTATACTTTACATTGTTGTATAAAATTTTTTACTAATAATGAGGTCATTACGATCAAGGCTAACCCTGATGCTATACACTTTTGTGAGATGGAAGCTATTGGTTAGGCCTCGGTTGCTTCTACTCTTAAAAATTGCATTCCATCGTTATCTTCTAATGCATTGATGTCCTCTTTGGCAGTGCTTGCTTCAAAGGTTGCTCCTAAGATGGTTGTCCCTAAAGAATATTGTCTCAAAGAAAGAATCCTAAGTCTATGCCTTCTACTTCCTCTTCTGAATCAAATACATGTCTCGATGATGATTGGGGGTCCTTTGACTTTTCTAATTTCTTCATCAAAGAGCACAAATTTGACCCTATCCATCTTGTCCTTCCAATAGTTTCACATGCCTCTGTCAAGAAAGTTGATTGTCCTCTCGTTGAGGAAAACAATCATGCTTCTACCAAGGAAAGTGATTGTACTCCTATTGAGGAAGATAATCATGCTTTTTTAAAAGATGCTAATGTTTGTAGTCTCGTCGAGAAGGACGATTGTGATCCCATGGAAAAGTATGATACCCACTATTGGAATGATGCTCCCTACATAGATCCTCCCCCTTCTTAGGATTTAGAAACACATTATGGCGTTGGCTTTAAACTTGTTTCTAAGTAAAATTATGGACATAAGGGTTGTGGGCGTAACAAGAAAGTTATTCAAGTCCCTATAGAATGTATACCTTGCAAGCATAACTTGGGGATTGGTTGCTCTAATGAACAATCTAGGCAAAAACCATGGTGGAGTGTTAACATGATTTCCGTCAAACCTCTCGATCTAGTTCATCCTGAACTGGTTGAGAGAAAATTAGAATCTAATGAAGTTCCTCTAGATGTCTTCTCTTCGAAGGAAGTACTAGAAGATTTCTTAGGTGTCTACTCTCACTTTCCTTCTTATCACCATAAATGGTGATTCTTGTATTGCTTGCATAAACAAGTGTACTTTGGAGAATTCATTTTGAGCATTGATGAGGAGGCTCCTTTATCTTATATGGATGATGATGTTCCTATTTCCCATCATGAAGATCATAGCTCTCTCTTTAAAGGGGATACTATTAATGTTCTCATGGATCCTAAGTCTTTTGAAAAGGTGATTAAGATTGGAAAATACCTTTCTTCAAAGGAATTTAAACAACACTCTAATTTGTTACATTCTCATCTTGATATATTTGCTTGGTCATATGAGGACATGCCTAGTGTTGGTGAATCTATGGTGGTTCATAATATTGTCCTATGTCCTGATGCCAAGCCCATTAAACAAAAGATCTGAAAGATGAATCCCAAGGTCACATTACTAGTTAAGACTAAGATAGAGAAGCTCCTAAAAGTAGGCTTTATCCATCATATTGACTATTCACCTTGGATATCAAATATTGTTGTTGTCAGCAAGCCTGACGGTCATATTTTCATTTGCATTAACTTTCATGATCTCAATAAGGCTTCTCTTAAAGATAATTTTGTGTTGCCTAATATTGATATGATTGTAGACTGGACTGTAGACCACACCTTGTTGTCTTTCATTGATGGCTTCTCGAGATATAATCATATTTGTATTAACTCAAACTATCAATATAAGACAACCTTTACTACTCCTTGGGGTACTTTCTGTTATGTGGTCATATCGTTTGTGCTAAAGAATGCAAGAGAAACTTACCAATGGGCGATGACCCTTATCTTTCATGATGTCATTCAAAAAATTATATAAGATTGCATTGATGACATCTTGGCTAAGTCTATGACTCGTCAAAATCACATTAAAAATATTTGTCTTATCTTTGAAAGGCTTTGACTCTCTAAGATTAGACTAAATCCTCTTAAGTGTTTGTTTTGCATTGATGTCGGTAAAATTTTAAGATTTATTATTTCTCACTACAGAATCGAAGTCAATACAAACAAAATTGATGCAGTTGTCAACATGCCTCCACCTAGAAACATATCTCAACTAGTTTACAAGGGAAGATTCAAGAAATTTGTAGATTTGTATCTTTAGTTGGCTAATTGTACCCTTCCCTTCACACGTTTTCTAAAGAAAGATGTTCGCTTCCGATGGGATGATGAGTGTGAAAAATATTTTGAGTTAATCAAGAGTTATTTAGCCAATCCTCCTATCTTAATGTTGGCTATGCAAGATAGACCCTTTTTGCTTTTATCTCTATGTCACCTCATGCCTTAGCAGCTTCGTTAGCTCAATATGATGATGATGGTAAAGAAAGAGCGGTCTACTACATTAGCTATATTCTAGTTGATTATGAAACTCATTATTATACCATGGAGAAGCAATGCCTTGCTCTCATATTTGCAATGTAGAAGTTATGACATTTCATGTTGAACCTCATGTCATTGTAAAAAGTGATCTTCTAAAGAATTTTTTCACTAGAATTGATCTTTCGAGAAGGTTGGTGAAATCAGTAATGTTGCTCTCTAAGTTCGACATCAAGTTTGTAACACAAAAAGTGATTAAGGGTCAAGCTATTGGACCGATCAACTAGTAGAGGCTCCCCCATCTCATTCATTCCCTAATCTGGATTTATTTCCAGATGAAGACCTTTTTGCAACTAATCATGAATCTATGTGGAAGATGTACTTTGATGGATCAAGATGTCAAGCTAGATTCTTGGCAAGTGTAGTTCTAGTCTCACTTAAAGGTTAAATGTAGAAAAAGGCAAGTGGTTGGATGTGATTATGTGAGGGTTTAAACACACTTACACCTTCACTATTTTCATTAGAAAAAGAGATCTCCCAAGGACAGGATTGACTTTCAACCTTGAGGTGAGTCAACCCTATTAGGAGGATCTATTGTTTTCTTATGACATAAATAATTGATTGGCACTTTTGGGAGATGATTTAAAATTCTTTAACAAAGTAAATTTCGTGACCTAACACTTGAAATGAAGATTTCTATAATAACAAAAATGGAGACAGTAATTAGTTGGTAGATCCGAGAAGTGCATAACATGGAAAACCTACACAAAAAAGTGGGTTCTGAGTGTCCTACAATGACTCATTTTCCTGAGGGCGAATGAGTCTTTGTACAGGGATATTTTTCAACTTCTAGGGTGTTGACACAGATGTTGCACACACACACACACCAACAGGTAGATAAATTCTCATAGAGGACCATGGGAACATACCTTTACTTGAAAGATCCACCAGGAAAACCTAAATCTAAGGTGATCTCAACTCGATCCCAAGGATTAGGAATGTCAAGTCTTGACACACTAGGTTCACTCAAGGTTCGTTGTGTAAATTGTTGTTAAACATGAGGGGCCTATGGTTTTTGAAGGTTAGCTAGTATCCAAAGGATCATAACATAATCTCAATTTGATCACTCACATGCCACTTAACAACTTCATGAAATCAAATATTTGCAATAAAATTTCATGAAATTCAAATTACTTGCATATGTTAAAACGTCCTTTGTCACTACGGTAGAAATTTCTATCTTCTCTTCCTCTACGGTATTAATTGTGATCATTTTCTTCAATCTGATAGGGTTTTCCATCTTTTTTCTTATCTACATAAGGTCTTCTTTCTCTGAATTGTGAAATGCTCCTCTAGAATCTTCCTCTTGTACTTCTATACCTTTGTTCAAATTTTTTGTTTAGCTTCTTTTCTACCTTCAATACAAACTAATATGATTCTTCGCTCGAACTTGGATTCATTTGAACCCCCCTTTTCCTCCCTTCTCCCCCCTTCTCCCCCTTTGGTACCAATTTTTTACAAAAAAATTCCCTTTGAAACTCGAGTTGAGGATGAAAATGGAGGAGACTTCACAGACCCAATTTGATGATGGTAGTCCTCAGAACGAGCTATCCATTGAATATAATTTTAATATGTTTTGGTTTACTATGTATTTGTTTTTTTAGTTTGATTAAACATAGGGTTTTCAACAAAAATCAAGCTCTTTGTTCTACACATGTGGAAAAGTAGTAGATTATCAAAATAAAATTTTGAAAAATATGTTCAAGCTAGGTATTGATGTCCTTGATCTAGTAAAAAAAATGAATTTTGATACATACAAATAAAGTCATACTATATACGGTCTGCCTATGTCTGAATTGTAATTGGTTTGACTTTGAAACTTGATTAAGGAAAAAATATTCAATAAAACACTATGAAACCAAATGAACTAGTTAGATATTGTAGTTACAAATCTAAATTCAAAAAAAAGAATTTTATCCTTCATAGAAAAAAATTTATGTTGCATACAATGAGAATCACTCCTTAAAAATGGTGTTTACTGATAAAAACTAGTTTTTGAAGGAGATGGAAAAAGAAGTACAATTTGATTCCAAAATTTTGAAAAAAATATATTTAGAATCTATAGAAAAAATGTCACAAATCACTAGTTTGCATCATCTTCAAATTCCTCAAGGTTTAGCCGCTATAGGTGCCCGAAAGTGAAGATTTATTTAGAAAAAACCAGTTTAGTGTCCATTTTGGCCAAAAATTGTAAACCAGTATTGTGGGATCACCCTATATCTTGACACCTTTTCTTTGCTTGTCTCACTATTTCTAGTATTAATGATCATCTTGTAGAATTCTTCAGTATACTCCTTCACATATTCCTCCTTTTGCCTCAGGTTCTGCAATCTTTTCAACAATTCAAGTTCATAGTTGACTTGTATGAATTGATTCTTCAACTTTGTCACCATTCTATCCCATTTGATGATTTTCACTTTCATCTTTTGTTTCTATCCAATTGAACTTCTTTCCACCATAATGCAACATGTCCTTTCAACTTTTTCTTTGAAAATATAACTCTTTATGGATCTTCAATTTCTTCATACTCAAAGTATTCTTTCATTTCATTGATCCAATCAATCAATTCTCTATGATTTAGATTTTTCACATAATTTTGAATTTCAACTCTAGGTCTTTTTCCAATCTTTGAAATAGCTTTCAAAATTTTCACTTGATATGATTCTTCTTCTTCTTCACCTAAGGCTTATGCAAGTTGATTCACAACATGATCTACTACATCACCACTTTCATCCTCATGCCTAGGGTTTAGGCCTTGCCTTTGGTCTTCCTCTACTACATCCAATCGAACCCACATCTTGCACATCATTTCCAACATTTCATCCATTCTCCTAGTGACATTTTCCATAGCAAGCACTCTCCGTGGTAGCATCTCTACCCTCGAATTCGGTTCAATTGCCTCAATTTGATGATCTAGCGACAAGGGTTTCAACTGCCTCATAGTTGGAGATTAGTTGAAAACATATGCAGTCAACGTCAAGCTGGTGATTTTTTCACCTCAAGGAATTCCTTTAGGACTCACAAACTTGCTCTAATACCGCTTGGTGCAGTCACGAAAGGAGGGTTCAAAAAGAACATCCCAAATCGTGCAGCTTAGAGTCAACACAACAAAAATAACATAAGAAAATGATCTGCAAATATGAATCTTTATTGAATTAAAAATATTATATGCAACATCTGCCTCATGGGAAAATAATCAGGGCTCACAGGCCTACCATAAGAGCATTCCACATTACAACTAGATAGAGTCAACCCGATGAATGATCAAGCATGAAGGTTGGCCTCAAAATATGAAAAGATAATCCATCACAAAATGAAATGACTAGTGAATCTCCAAGATAGATCCCATTGGACCCAAAAGTATTGTATGATGTTTCATTAAGATCCACATGTTCATGAATAGGTCTGCACTAAGAAAATCTGGACCAGGTCAGTCCCAAAACTTTGACTGGTAATTACAATGAAATTTTGAGAGTGATAACTTTTGGTAGACAAATGCAAATGATCTAAAATCTAGATATGTGATAAATGTAGATGTTTTAGATGTTATATCCTACTCCGAGAGCTGAGAAAAAACAATGCAGTGAAATGTAAACTAAAATGCTAAATTTCTACTAAAAGAAATGCAAGAAAAGAAATATTTTTGGTTGATACAGGATTGCTTTACAACCAAGGATGCTCCTGCATCAGTTTTCATGGCTGGACAAGATTTAGGGATTTTAATGTAACAATGAACAACTTGTATTCAATCTTTCTTCAATCCTCTTCAAACCTATAACCTACACATTCAAAGAGAGGGAAAGTTTTGGTCCATTTAGGGGCTTTCCTCAATCAAACCTTACATAAGTGTTTCCACTTCCACAATGGAAAATATCAATGATAAATGGATAATTGAAATGAAGGAATGATGAAATCACAAAGTGTTGCAACTCACCACCCTTCAATGGCTTCCTTCAAGGATTGAATTCATGCACATCACCTCAAGGTCTTGTATCTTTCTTGCTTGATTGCTTGAATTTCTTTGGAGACCTATAAAAGGGGTTAGCTTTCACAAAACAATAATAATAAAACAACATGAACTCGCATACACTTTGACATGATGCTTGGATCTTGAATTTCTACCATAAATCAATGAAATGTTACTCTTGACTTTCTCTTGACAATAATGCTTGCTCATAAATTCTCCTTTCTAGTTTCAAATGGTGAAAGGACTAGGTATTTATAGGAATTTCTCTAATTTCTAGAGAATTAAATCCCAATAGCTGACATTTGAAATTTAAAATTTGAATGTTAAAATGCCCACTCCGACATATTAAAAATTAGTCCCTGGAAGAATATGGGGACCCATACTCCCATGGGCATATGGATCCTAGCCCTATTTTCTAGGACACAATGTATCAGGGGAAAAAATTAATTACTTGCATTTGTTCAATGCTTGCAATTTATTGGAAAGCGGTACAAATAAGCTATAGAATGCATAATTTAGGAAGATAGGAGCTTCATTAGGTCCAATAATTTAAGGGTTACAAAACATAATGTGAAATTGTCGAGGATGACAATTTACAATGCTACATTTAGCCCCACTTTAGTGAGAGTATGAACTTATGCTCAGATTCACACTAACATACAAAATATATGTCAAGAGGGGTCTGATTGTCCAAATGTTGAAGAGATAGGATGAATAAGGATATAGGGGGAATGCACAATCCCCCAAGATCGAAGATCCCATGGAAAACCAACATAAGCACAAAGGAACACACAAACATGCATGATATGCAACAAAAAAACATATACAAACATACAATGTCAAAATTTAAAAGAAGCATACACGATGAAAACACATGGCATGATGGAACATAAATATAACAATGAAATGAGAACAAACATGATGTATAAAAAATGTAAACATGAAGAAGACACACAACAAAACATAGGATTAGTACTAAGAATTTGAGTCGGTAAGGAAAAGAGACCTCCATATTAAATCTCAAGTACCAAACGTCATCTATCCAATAAATGTTAGATCACATGAGGACTAGCAAGTTGTGTTATGCCACATCACTCATGAAACATATGGCTCCACTAGAAAGTAAGGTGTGTTATGCTAGGTGTCCATGTTAAAAGGAATTCATGACTCACACCATATAGCAAAGTTTGATATTTTCTAGGTGAATCATAAACCATTTTTCACTAGGTGTGTACCCATGACAACCATACCAAGAGCTATACTCCTCAATAACCTTGATAATATGCTACAAAATGGTAAAAATTTTATGTCAATGCCACACTAAGTTCAACTCCCATGAACAAAATGGAGCAAAAAGTTTCAAACTCACCTTAGGGGCTGCATAAAGTTTAACATCTTAGGGGACAAGTTACAAAAATCACCACAAGGGGTGCACAAACAATGATAGGATAAGGCTAAGAACTCAAGGGGTGTTAACACCACCACAAGAGATTAATAACAAAGGGGCCTTCCTTAATACATGAAAGGTCACACCATAGGGAATATCACATATAACATCACCAATAAGAGAGGACAAGTCATGGAAAAATAAATTCATGCCTTAGGGAATACTATCCATAGCATTACCACCAAGGGGAATGTCATATGCCAAGAAAGGTCACACTCTTAAGGTATATCAAGCCTAATATCACCACCAAAGAGACACTCACATAGATTAAGAAGGCTACACTTTGATTGAAAAGGTCACACTTCTTAGGAGATGTATTCTATCATCACTAAAAATGGACTATTCTTATGCAAACAATGAGTAGGGGACTATATGCCCCCCCTTAAAATGTTAGTGTACCTACTACACTAAAGTTTTAAGGAGAAATAGAGGGATCCCTTGCTAGAATAAATTCACCTAATACAAAGCTACCTAACCCCTTACCCCCAAGTGTAGGGACAAAGATGAGCCCAATGCATTGTGATATGTTGCTCCTTGTAAAATGAAATATAATTGCATAAAACTTAATTTATACCCCTATGCATGGTAGTGAGTATCATGTGATACTACAACTAGCACATGGAAATGAAAAAAAACTAATACTATTTTTCATGATTAAGTGAAGGTATTTTTAATGTTTTTATTATCATTGAAGGACAATAGCCAAGACCTATTGTTGTATCTTGAGTGTTAGGCTCCATGGGAACATGAATAACTTGTTCTTTTATACCACATCCTTTTCCATTATATCCAAGTTGTTTTAAAAGTTCATAACCTCTCCCATAAATTTCTTCCATTGCTTTTGAAGAAGGTCGTGTTTCATGATCATCTTCATCATAATTGGATGTGTAATTTGTGTTTTCCTCCTAACTAGAAGTTGTAGATTCGGATGCTTTTGATGATTCTATGAGAGATTGTGTTGATATCATTGTGGCTTCTTTTTTTTCTTGATTTTGATTGTATAATATTGTACTCCCCCATGAATGTAGGTGTAAAATCTAATGATCCCCAATCATCATCCAACAACTTTTTCATTTATGACAGACACTTATCATTATCCTCAACTTGTAAAGGTTCCACTTTTGTAGTCAGTGTCAATGTGCTAAGAGGAATATTCATTCCTATTTCAGTTTGTAAATAATGTTTAGATTTAGGATTTAGGACTATCTTTTATCATGTAAATATTATTGTTGTATATGTATTTCATTAAGCAATGAAGCGTTGAAGGCACTCCATTCATTTCATGAATCCATGGTCTAACATAGAGAAGATTATATGAAAGATCTTGAGGCATGACATGGATGGGAGTTTGCAACACAAACTTACCAACTTTGATAGGTAATGTCATCACACCAAGCGGTTTTCTTTTCGTGTTATCAAAACCTTTGATTTACAAATCGCTGGGTTGAATTAAAGTTTTGTCCACTTCAACTTTATCCAAAATATTTACACTACAAATATTAATCCTCAAACCATTATCAATAAGGGTACGTCTAATCCCAACCCTATTAATAATAGCCATTATCATCAAGGAATCATTTTGTTTTTTCATTTCTAAATGAGGTAATTCATTTTGATGAAAGACAATGTCCAAGTTAGGTGAATTCATATTCTCAATAAAAGCTACCACATCATTTGGTTCCACACTAGGAGGGATCACAACTTTCTACAAAGCATTTTGAAGCATGCCATGATAAACAGGTGATGTTTGAATTAAATCCCACAAGGAGATCTTAGCAGGAGTGTTATGAAGTTTTTCAACAAGATCATATTCTTTACCACTTTGATGATGGATATTAGGTGCAGGTGGGAGGTATGGTTGAGGCAATGGGATGGATGTTGGTGTTTTTTTTGGTTGCTTATTATTCCTATTATTATATGTGTGAGCAACAGTATGATAACTTGGTTGTTGCGACACATGAATAGTAGTAAGTTGTTTTTCAAAGCTTAGGATATGGCCATGAGGTTTAAGAGGTCCTATAATGAGAGGTGCCTTAGGAGGTCCAATAATTAGAGGACTCTTAGGAGGTCCAAAAGAAGTTTGAGGAGGTTCAATTATTAGAGGAATCTTAGGAGATCCAAAAGGAGTTTTAGGAGGTCCAACAATCAAAGGAGATCTAATATCCAATTGTGTGTTCATAATCTCAACAAATTTAACTTCTTCTTGATGATATTCAATTGAGGGGGGATCTAATGTCACCTTAACATCTTCATTTATGCAATCCATAAATGTATCAATTATTTTAGCCTCTTCTCCAACAATATCTTCCCAATTAGTGGAGATAGGGGGAGATAAACAAACAAGATCCTCATGACGCTCAATGATTAGATCTTCTAACACCAAGATATCTTCTTCACAAATAGGAGAGATATCGGGAGAAGAAAAAACATGATTGTTATGATTTTCAATGATTGCATTCTCTACCACCAAGCTAACCTCACACATAGGAGAGATAGTGGGAGAGGGATCAATGAAAAATAACAAAAAGAGAGAAGTAAACTCATTCTCACGTGCTTGTAACAAAAAATATTTGAAATTCTTAACAAGATCTAACAATAGAACATGAATTATGAAAACAAAATATTTTTGCATTGAGAACATGATGTAAAAAATTGTTCTACCGAAATGCAACAATTTCTCCCAAATTTGCTACAAATTAAGCATGATGACACCCTTCTTGCACATATAATAATACTATTTTAGAATTTCAAATCAAAGGTCAATAGGAAGACACATACCTAAAATACAAAGTCAAAGATCTATCAAAGAGTTTTTTGAGCCACCAATAGCAAGACAGAGATGCCCTAGGGTGTCTGAGTCCTAGACAGGGTGTTTGAAAATTCAAAGTTTGGCTATGTAAGGCATTGTTGAAGGATTTTGGGTCTGCTTGCAAATAGGTTTTAAAATGAATATTTTTCCAAAATTTGTTGAATTTATATGCCAATGTATGCAAAATGAAAGTGTGAAACAATGTGGAAGATGTTTGAACAAGTTTGGGTGCAATTTTTTTAGATCTAAAATGCAATAAATGACTGATTCTAAGATGCCACAACCTGAAAATAATGATTTTGATGTAATTTTGAAATCAAATAATGCAATGTTTTTCACTTTTTGAACTATATGAAAGATGCCTAGAAATGCATGCAATTATGAATTCCAATTTAGAAATCTACAAACACTAACAAAATGAGTAGACAAAGACATAAATTTATAAAAAAGTTAGCCAATGCTAGGGTACAAGGATAGAGGTTTCCAAGGGTGTCTGAGTCCTTGATAGGGAATCTAGAAATTAAAATTTTAATTTTTTTTTGTTGTTTAAGGTTTCTATTTCTATTTGCAAACAAGTTTGACAGTGACTAGTTTTCCAGAATTTCTTCAATTTAAGACAATGTGATTCAAATGTAAGTATGCAAAAATTTAGGACAATTTTGAACGCAATTTTGAATGTAGATCTAATCTAAATGGCCAAGATAAACCATAATGCAACCTATGATGTAATATGTGATGCAATTTTTTTGAATATTTATGCTTTTATGATGCAAAAATGAAACCCTAATTGAGAAATGCAAAGCAATTCAATACAAAACAAAGATCTAAGTTTAAAAGACTTCCAATTTCAGAAATTTTATGATGTCAAAATGTCAAGTTGACCAAAATGAAATATAGAAAAAGGTTCTCCCAAAGTCCTAAGTGCTTAGAACAATAAGATTCAAGGCCATTTTCCTAGGGTTTCATTGAGGTAGAGATCAACAAGGTGTATAGATTGACTTTCAACCATGAAGGTGAGCCAATTAGATCTGGATCTCCATCAATTTGAAGATGTGAATGGATTGGAATTGAATTTCCTTGATTAACCTAATTATACTATGTGACCTAATACATAAAATGTAATATCCTAACAAATAACAGACTGAAACAACAATTTGTAGGAAGATCTAAAAATGCAAGAGACTATGTACCTATCCTAAAAAATTGGTTTTTCCATACATAGGAGGACTGGGATGCCTATGGGCATATGGGTCTTTGATAGGCTGTCCTGCTCTATTTTTGGGTTCCTTTAATGACATATCTAAGCTTTGGATTTCTGATTGCAGAGTTTTTAAAATGTTGTTAGATCATTTTCTAGGTGAGTTTATGTGGCTTGACAAGATTTGTGGCTTTGAATGTAACAATGCACAACTTTTCTTTAATCTTTCTTCAATCCTCTTCAACCCTATAACCTACACATTCAAATAGAGGGAAAGTGCTAGGCCATTTAGGGGATTTCCTCAGTCAAGCCACGTGTAAGTGTTTCTGCTTCCACAATGGAAAATGTCAATGATAAATAGATAATTAAAAGGAAGGAATGATGAAATCAAAAAGTGTTGCAATTCACCACCCTTAATGGCTTCCTTGAAGGATTGAATTTATGCACATCACCTCAAGGTCTTGGATCTTGCTTGCTTGATTGCTTGAATTTCTTTGGAGACCTAGAAAAGGGGTTATCCTTCACAAAACAATGATAATAAAACAACATGAACTCGCATACACTTTGACATGATGAGCTTGGATCTTGAATTGCTGCCATAAATCATTGAAATGTTTCTCTTGACTAGCTCTTGATAGTAATGCTTGTTCATAAATTTTTCTTTCTAGTTTCAAATGGTGAAAGGACTAGGTATTTATAGGCATTTTTCTAATTTCTCAAGAATTAAATCCCAATAGCCGAAATTTAAAATTTGAATGTTAAAATGTCCATTCTAGCCTATTAAAAATTGGTCCCTGAAAAAATAGGGGGACCCATACACCCATGGGCATATGGGTCCTAGCCCTATTTTCCATGACACAATGTATCAAGGGAAAAATATTAGTTACTTGCATTTGTTCAATGCTTGCAATTTATCGAAAAGTGGTATAAATGGGCTATAGAATGCATAATTTAGGAATTTAGGAGCTTAATTAGGTTCAATAATTTAGGGGGGACAAAACATAATGTGAAATTGTCAAGGATGACAATTTACAATTCTACAATCCATTCCCTCCAAAATAGAGAGTCATGCCTCATTTTACCCCTTCTATCATTCTTTAGAAACATATGAGTGTACATTATTATATTAGGTGATGTGTTTTTCTTTTATTTGTTTATTTCCATTATATGCTATTTTTTATGCATGTTGTCTGTTTTCATTTATTGTTTCCTTGCTTAGTATGCTATCATGTTTCCACTTATATACTCTTTAATTTAGTGTACTTCTTCCCCATTAGTGTTTCATCAACCCAATTAAGTTGGGACAAAATATAATAGGATAAATGCATGCCCTACAACTTTTATTTTATCATGTTTTGCACACATTCTAGGTCTTCCCATTTGTATGTATTTTTAGCCTAATTGTTGTCTTGTCTATACCTTATTTAGCTATGTACACCCTTTTTTATGAATGCATGTTGTATGCTTCTTCTTTTTTATGTGTTCTTAACCCTTGTGTGACCCCTATTCATCATTTTTCATGCAAAATTTATCCTCTCTCACCAATTATTTGATTTTGGTGTCAACCTCTTCATATTTATTTGTCCCTTATTTTCACCTTGTTCTTCATATTTATCACTCCTCGTTAAACAAATTGACTTGAAACCACTTCCAATTACTTTAGAGTGCCTCCATTCATCTTCCTCAAATATTTGGGAGCCCCAATATTAAATTCCTCCTTGGGACATCTTCCCCAAGGGTGCCCCTTGGGAATCATGCCTTCTTTTAAGGAGGCTCCTCACCAATTTTTGCTAGAAGGTCATTAAGGACCTCAATTGCCCATTTCTTGTATTTATTTCCTTGGATCCATCTAAAAACCTATAAACAACCCCTTCCACACTCATTTTAACATCTTCATATTGTTATCATTGCATGCTATCAATATTGCATCACTATTTCTTTGGAGCTTGGAGTCTCTTAAAGTCTTTCTTTGCTTTGGAGCTTTCTTTGTTGCTTACTTTGTGCTTGTTCTATCCCACTTGTGACTTTTTTCTCCCTCCCCATATCATTATGCTACTTATTTTCTATGTGCATATCCATTAGAACCCCTTATTTCTTGCTCATTTTTGCATGCTCCCTTTGTTGGATCAGTTGTGTTTATGGTTTGTCCTTGATGAAAAAATCTCTAATCCTTATGATTTATAATGGCACTTCTTTGATGTCTCTTGGCTATTACCGAAAGTTATTTGTTTTGCCTTAATTTCATAGTGATGAGAATTCTGGTTCAAGTTATGAATGCTATCTCTTTGACTAACAAAGTTTGGAAGATAGTTTCATTGTCAGGATGGTTCTTTTTGCATATCACAGGTATTGGTTGTTTCTCATTCGGGCTTACATATGTCGGCATGAGTATGGCGGGGTCTCCGTCATTTTGAAATGTTTGTGTGTTTCCTTTCGGCCAAAGAGATTTTGGGGATCATATGGCGTTAAGATTTAATAACATATAAGTACGCTTCCGGTGGCAATTCATTGTCTTAGCGTCGACGAAGGTTATTTCGGCAAGACTTGTCTTTGGTTTCGGTGACAGAAAAATGTTATCTATCGGCATATGTAATACCTCGGGATAAGGTCTTATCAATTTCATTTGTCTCCCCGACCCGCTTCAGAATGAGCATATCGGCAAAGGAAATCATCCTCGGGGTAATGTCATAGCGAGTCTTTCTTGTCTTACCGACTCGTGCTCAAAAGGTTTTATCTATTTTTCGGGAGGAGTCTCACCGAACAACTCTTTGAGAGAACTTCGGCCAAACTGAGCAGTATCGGGCTGAGGTCTTGGCGATTTCACTTGGTCTCCCCGACTAGTGCACGTGGAAGTCTATCGGCAAGAGTCTAAGGCTTCGGTGAAAGGTCTTAATGAAAAGGATTATGTCTCATCGACTAGTGCTTATGGAGTTTCATCGGCAAGAGCTGAGCGGTTTCGGAATAGGTCTTGGCGAAGTGGTTTTGTCTTACCAAACATCACATGGAGGAGTTTTCTTCGGCTAAACACAATGTATTCGGTATATTGTCTCTCCAAAGATTTTAAGTCTCACCGATTGTTGCATTGAATGTCTTATTGGCATAAGGTTACTGCTTCGGCGAAATGTTATATCGAATGTGCAATGACACACCAACCTTGGTGGATGGATACTTTTCGGTAAGAGCTTGTGATATTCGAAGGGAGGTCTTAGCGACTCCGAGTGAATGAAGTTTTTCGGTATGAATCATGTGCATCGAAGAAAGGTCTTGGTGAATTCGATTTGTTACACCGACCGAAAACATAAAGGTAGTCTCTTTAGTAAGAGCTAGGGTTTTCGGTGAGAGGTCTCGGCGAGTGACCTTCGGTCTCACCGATGGAACATAAAGGGACTTCGTCAGCATAAGATCTGGATTGTCTTAGCAACACACAAGTGAATGAAGACTTTCAGAAAGACATGGTGTGCTCTACAATAGGTCTCCTCAACTTTGATATGTCTCGCCGATGGAACACAAAAGGTTTTCTTGTCGGCATAAGATTTGACTTGTCTTAGCAATACACAAGATGATAGGTGACTTTCGGTATAACGAAGATATCTATATGAGGTCTCCCCGAAAGCGATATGTCATGGCGACAGGAATGATAACGTGAGCTTTCAGTAAGACACAAGATGCTCTATGAGATGTCACCCTGACTACACATTGTCTTGGCGAAGGCGGATGAAGGACACATCTCGGTGAAAGTGTGCTCTTGTCTTGGCGACTTGGAAATGATAAAGACTTTCGGTATGACATAATATATTCTACGAGAGGTCTCCCCGATGACGGTATGCTATAGCGACTCTCATAAGATAGAAGGATGCAATCGGCGAGAGAATCATTTTGTCACAATGACTCAAAATGGATAAGGTTTAAGTCTTTCGGTGAAACTTGATGTGGTCTACGAAAGGTCTTCCCGACTTCCCTAGGTCAAGGCGAAAGCAAATAAGGAAAAAGAAACAAAGTTTGCATAAGGTCATAGTGAATCACAAAGAACACGTGGCAACTGTTGTCTCAGCAAATGATTTTCGAAGTCTCATACACTGTGGCCGGCATGAATTTTTCTAAGTATAGTTGCATGCAGACTTCTTTGGTTGGTATTGAATCTCTGGAAAATATTCTCTAAGATTTCAGAGGATATGATTTTCTATTTGTGGGTTGTCATGACTTTGATGAAAATCTTTCAGTTACAATTTGAAGTCTCCTGATTCAGCACAAAAATTAAAAGCTCTATGGATAGGAATTTCTCTCATTTTTACCATAATCTACAGATCATTATGAATCAGCTTCATATTCAAAAATCAGCAAGAGAATTTGAGAATCTGGTGAAAAACGCTTGTTGAAGATTTCTTCGTAACTGACACACTTGGAATGTATATAAAAACCAATGTTGAAAATAGTGAAGATGCTGCTGGCCTGTAATTCTGAGAGATAGTTATTTTTGAAGTGCATTATCAAAGAGATGTGTGGAAGAAATCTATGTCAGAGTTGAAGATTCTTAGGGTATGAGATGAATAAGGTGAACATGAGTTTCTTGGCTTACTTGAAAGCAGTGATCCTCGATATTATTATTGTGATGCGTAATCTAAGTGGGGGTTTGGTCTCCCTTGAGATTGGTGTCTCTAAATAAGGGGTTGGTACTCCTTGAGATTGGTGTCTCTAAATGAGGGGTTGGTGCTCCTTGAGTTGGTGCTTAGAAATTAGCCTATAAGGCATTGTGAACAAGTTGTTTAAAAAGATTAAGCCAGTATGGCAGTTTATGAGTGGTTTTTCTACCCTAGGAGGGTTTTCCACTTGGCATATCTTTTGTCTCTTTGTTCTTCTGTGTGCTCACTGCTTTTCTATGTTGTTGTTTCTGTTCACTGTTGGGATTATTAATGTTCTCAATTATGTTTATGAATGATTACATTCAACTCATGAATGCATTAATCAAAGTAATATTGAGATCAAATCTGAGCCATGTTTTGACAACTGCAAGATATCTCACTCAAATCATATTTTCATAAGTTTTCTAATAGACTGAGTTAATGTTGTCATATCTTTGTGCTTTCAAAAGTGATTACCCTACTCTATTGTTGAAAGAAAAGGAAATCAAAATTAAAAATCTTGGTCGAAGTTGAAAAATTTTAGACACTGATTCACCCCCTCTGCCTATCCATAACTCCAACACCTTTGTCACAATAGTATATCCCTTGCCACAATCTTCTATTCACAAGCCCTCATACATGTTCCTTTATCCATATTCTAGATTTTTCCCTTTTGTTTTCTTACTAGGTTTTATTTGTTTACATATGTGTTATCCATTTTATCCATTGACCCATTTCCATAATCTAAATACCTTTTTCTGCATTAGTAGTGTGTTGTGGATTCATGTTAGAAAATCCACAAGGGGTTGACTAAGGTGGATTCCTCTTTAACACTCTCTTTTTCTAGTTTTTTTTTGTTTTACAAGAGTAGTAGAGTAGATAAGTTTTGTGTGCATGTGTCAAAAAATTCATTATAGATCATCTCATAGTTTCTCTAAAATCTCTTAGCACTTGGACGCCATTGCCATGCACCTTCTTTTGGGACACCTTCCCATTTTTGTTGGATGACAACTTCTAGGATCACCAACCTTCTCTAGAAAGTTATCTCTACTCTTCTCTAAGTAATTCATCTTTCACTTTTAGTTTTTTGTCATATTTTAGTATTTTTATTCTCTAATTATAGTTTAATTTTCTAGTGTATTTATCACCTTTTGACCACTTTATTTTCTCTATTTCTCTCTATCTATACAATTTCTAAACAATGTATTGTTGATTTCAAATCCTAAGAAAATTGAAGAACGTCTTAGTCTAATCCTATTGCATTTTCCCACTAAGCCACGAGTGCCTCCTAAGAACAACTACCCCTAGGCATGGACAACATTGTCCCTTTGTTAGATGACACATCCCAAAGCCTCCAAATTTCTCTAGCAACTTCTTGACATCATCTCCAACAAACTAGTTTCACAAAATTTCAATTCATTAGCGGCATAAGTACTCAATTTTTACCCTTGCAAAAATAGATTTGCTAGTTCAATCATGAGCTATGTTTTGTTTATATTTTCTATTTCTAAGTTGAAGTCTTGTGTCTTGTTAATTCTAACTTCAATATATTCTAGAACTTAGTTTCAAATGAGACCAATTAATTTACATTAAAAAGATTTTGATTTGTTCTATTTTAATACACACATTAAGAGAAAAAGCTAATATCCTCATTTCTTTTCTTTCACCTAATGGTCATGATCCATGACTAAAAACAAGATGGATAACACTAAGTCAACCACTAAGAAATAAAGACTTAATTGAAATACAAGTTGGATACCGAATCTTATACAAAGTACTAAAATTGAACACAACCATTACATAATAAACAAAGGTCAAAACAAATCTAAAACAAATAGAAAAAAATACTCAATAGCTTAGTACCTATATTGTCTTGCTGCCCTGTTCCCTTTGTTTCAGAATGACGCTTTGAAGAACCTTACTTTGAGTTATCAGATTCGTCAAATCAAGCTGCAAGTTGGACAGTTGTTGAGCAAAAAGGGAGTTTGTTTTGGTCAGAGTCTAAGTTCTATCTTTCAAGTTGTATAATGCTTTTGTATTTTGTCTTTGTTGTAATATTTCAGCTCATTGGAACTGTTTAAGTTGCTGCTGTGCATATTTGTCTTGTTTTTCGAGCTGTGGTAGTTTGTACAGCTCTCTATGATGTTATGTTTCCTTTTTGGGTACAATTTCTTTTTGCAATTTTTTAACTGCTCTTTATTCTATGCAATGCATTTCCTCAATACAACAAAAAAATACCTATATACACATAATAATACAATTTCCATGGAAGTGTATTAAAAAATCATTACCTATATAACTGTGACTTGTTCAAATTACATGATCGTTCTTTTTAGGAGAGCTTGAGTTATAAAAGGATGGGCCTGTAAAACCAGCTAAAATTACAGTGTACTTATTTTCCTGGTTTTGTCAGTCAAGTGCACAAACGTCCCATAAACAGGAAGCTATCTCACACTCACACCTCATACATTTTTGTCCCATCTCTCCTGCTCAAGAAACGCAGGGAGAATTTGCATTTAAATCGCCTACAAATGCGCAGACATAGACGTGCAACATCAACAACCGCTCCTGTCTCTTTTGGCCGCATTGATTTGAGCAAGAAAGCAGAATAAAACAAGGCTCGTGAAAGGTCAGCTCAACCTTGAGCCCATAAAACGAAGACATTAATGTATGTCTATGTTGACGTTATATGTCCCTCTTAATCATTCACTGTACCATCGCCCTCACCAATAAAACAAAAGAGCGAACATCTATGCTACAGTTCTCTCTTAAATGCATCTTGACAGGAATTCAATTGTTTTTGGGAGGTTTGACATGGAGTGATTCACGTGTATGGATTCCCTGCAACAAAGATCTGTTTTCATTGTACACATATTGCACATGACTAGCAGGTATTTCAGTCTAACATATGTAACCAGTAAAAACCAAAAGTTAAAGACTATATAGTCAAGTTTTCGATCATGGCAATAAAGCTTTATAAGAGAAATAAATTTGGAGTCACTAAGTCTAAGAAAAGATGTACTGCAATTGTTGATTCTTTTGTGTATTTAGTGGAGATAAAAAATGTGAAATGGTAATTATTTTTGTCGAGAAAGAGAAAGATACAATCAGTTGTGAACTTAGATAGTTCCAAACTAAAGTTATGACAGCATGATTTTTAGATCAACAATACGCTTGACCACATTTTGTCTGGTTCATATTAGTTATTTGATAGTTACAACTAAACTTACATAGTTCCAAATTAAAGTCATGACAACATAACTTTTGGGTCAACAATATGCTTGACCACATTTAATTTGGTTCATATTAGTGATTTGATAGTTGAAATTCTAGTTGGAGTGAGGGTTAGCCATTAATAGATTGCATAAATAGTATACTATTATAGTAATATAGACTCATTAATTGTAGATGACTTAAATTTTTGCTAGTCATTCCAAAAAATAAAATGGTATTCGATAGTAAGTAGCACACTATTTTGGTAAGTGTGAATCAATTTTTGCAAACATATAATTAAGTACATTTAGTATATAATTATACTTAATGTAAGTCTCTTTTTCTAAAAAACAAGTTTATAGAGGAGAATTTCATTGAAGGTGTGAACTTATATAGTTCCAAATTAAAGACATGGCAGCATGATTTTTGGATGATCAATATAATTAACCACATTTCATTTGATTCATATCAGTGATTTGATAGTTTAAATTTTAGTTGGAGTGAAGGTTAGCAGTTATTAGATTGCATAAATAGTGCACTATTATAGTAATTTTGATTCATTAATTGTAGATGGCTTAAATTTATGCTAGTCATTTTTTACACTGAAACAATAAAATGGTATTAGATAGTAAGTAGAACACTACTTTGGTAAGTGTGAATCAATTTTTGCAAACATATAATTAAGTATATTTACTGTATAATTATAAGTCTTTTTTCCAAAAAATCAATAATTTAAAAGTCAACAATACATTTTTTTAGAAGAGGATTTCGTTGAAGGTGTAATTAATTTTCATATTAATTTATCCTACCACCTCACAATACAAAATGACTATTATGGTGGCTATAATAGTGTTCAATGTCATTCAATCAACAACAAAATATTAGTAGAGTTAAAATTTGAGTCAAGAAAAGTCCATTGTTAGATTTTCTCTATATGGAAAATGTTTCTCAACCTTGCGTTCCTAATTTTCACTATATTATCTATCTCAACTTCTAGTGGTTTTATCTTCTTGTGGGAGAGATCAAATTTCACTTTGAGGCTTATTAGGCTATGTCTTTTGATATTTTGTATTCTCTTTGAGGTGGAATGGTTTGGTCATATGTCAACATCTTGTGGTGAGCATAAGTTCATCATGATAGGAGTTACATATGATATATTCTTATGACATGTAAGAACATGTAAGAGGGAATTTATATTGGAATATTGACCAACATTATGATAGGTGTAGACACATCATGAAGAATATTTGAATAGGTTGAATAAGGAAAATTTGGGTTCTCAAGTTTGGATGTCAAATATGACATGATAGTTGTAAGATGTGTTAATAATATGTTAAAATAGCCAAGAGGACCAAGACCAACATGGATTTGGAATTTGGATCCAATTTATGGCACCATAATCAGGGAAAACTTTAGTAATAATCTTCACTTCAATTGGCGACTCTAGGAATCACCAACTCGAATCTAAGGGAATTTCTCAAGACCCACTGTGGTATCCAAATCACCCTGAATTTTATGGAAACATGGGTCCAAATGCATGTCGATTCACCAATATTTTATAAATATATTTAAGCAACAAATTCGCCATTGTCAAACTACGCGTTTCAAATGGACCGACTAATATTTTCACCTAAATCCTAGAAGCATTTAATAAAAAACATCTACATATTCGCTAATACTATTAAAACAACATTGTATCATGACCCATTTTGCCAATTAAAATTTACAAATAGTTGCTTGTGAAGACTCATTTCGCCAATCAAAATTTATAAATAGTTGCTTATGAGGACCTATTTTGCCAATAATATTAAAAAATAATTAAATTTGAGGACACATTTTGCCTTGAAAATTACAACTTATTCGCCAAATTTTTAATATACCATTTAAAAATCCCACAGAATTCGCCAAATATGGAATCATGGATTGATATAAATACAATCGAAAGTGTCATTTATTCTTACACATTTTGTTTGATT
>VDFB02270651.1:538444922-538581668 GCA_007258455.2 Sequoia sempervirens | reverse complement strand
CTCTCTCTCTCTCTCTCTCCCTCCCTCCCCCTCCCTCTCCCTCTCCCACCCTACCTAGACAACTCTAGATCTCTCTCTCTCTCTCTTAAAATTCTCCCTTCCTCTAAAGACATACATAAATACACACATACAAGCATAATACATATGTACATACAATCCTACATACATACAAGCATACATGTGCATACAAACATACAAATATATAAACATACATTGAATATGTATTTAACATAAAGCAAGACATAACGCAAGTGTGTTATACCGCACTCACATTATGACTTGCTAGACATGTTCCCCGCAAACAAAAACCATGTCAAAACTTACATATAACGCGAGTGCGCTATAACACACTCGCGCTATAACAAGCTCATGTTATATCTTGCTTTGGGAATCCCCGAGCCTTAGGTTTGGTATTTTCCTTGGAATACCAACCCAAAGGCTTGAAGGGCATTCCCAACGACCAGAGATGTGTTTTTGTAATTTCTACAATATTTCACATAATCGGGTTCGTGTCACCATCAGGATTGCATGTGGTTCAATATCAAACAAATCGAACATTTGGGTAATGTTAGGTTCTCTCTTAGCTATCCAATGATGTATTTTTTTCACTTTTTGACAATGTTAAGTCGTTCATCCATAATTTCTTTTGTTTGTATGTCTCTTTTTTGGAAAAAAGCAGTGTTTGGTGTTTTTTTCATTATAAATTAACCGTTCATCAAAATTTCAAATAAATTACATTTTTAGAAACTAGACTCCATTCTACAATTTTTTTAAAAAAAATCAATTAGTTTCCAAAATTTGTAGGGGTAGCACAGCCAAAATTCTATTTTTCAGGAAGTGTCCACTTTGAAAATTAGTAAAAAATAAAATATTCATTAAAAAATTATCAAATTTTTTTTGCATCAACTACATACTGTTACCTAGCTTCTAACCATAGCAATTTTAAAAATACTAAAAAATAGTTCACCATACGAGGGTCATACAAGAGTTGCTATGTTATGTTTTCCTGACAAAAACAACACCAATTTGTGTATGCCCCTCATTTGAACCCCTTAATCTCAACCATTTTGAAAAAAAATTAGTAGTTTAGAAAGTAAACTCAGAGCACTTGAATCCTTCTTTTTGTTCCATCTCAAAATTTTGAGTGTAAGTATCCTCAATTTCACATCCAATGTTAGTATTTCGTGATTTCAGAAAAAAAAAGTTGTCCACTTAAGTCCCCTTTTTGGGAACCATCTTTGTGCACTTACCCAAGGGTTCTCCCAGATTGCATCTCTTATTACTTCACTCCAAAGGAAGGGAACACAGTTTGAATGGGCCAAGAAGTGTGAGCAGGCATTCTAACTCCTGAAGGAGAGGCTCATGACAACACTAGTACTGACTATCCCTAATCCTAATGGGAGATTCACAATAATCATAGATGCTTCAAGAGAGGGATTGGGAGCAGTATTAATGCAAGAAAGACAAGTGGTAGCATATAAATCAAGGAAGCTCAAGTAGCATGAAGTGAACTATGTGCCTCACAATTTAGAATTGGCAGCCATAGATCATGCCTTACAAATGTGGAGGCATTAGCTTTTGGGAAATCTATTTGAACTCAAGACAAACCACTTGGGGTTGAGATACATATTTACCTAGCCAAACCTTAATGTGTGGCAAAGAAGGTGGCTAGAATTCCTTAGCAAGTATGAATTTGGAATTGAATATATAAAAGGAAAGGAGAATAGAGTGGCTGGTGCTCTTAGTAGATGAAGACATATGACAACCATGATCTCAACAAGGTCTAATTTGAGGCAACAAGTGATACTGAATCTACTAGGGGATGAGCACTATGAGAGAGTGAAGAGCGCCCTAGCAGTAAATCCTTCAGATCATCGGTTTGATGGGTATGAGATCAAACTAGATGGTGTTTTGAGAACCAAAGAATAATGTATATTCCTGACTCTAGAGAGCTAAGGAAGTTGGTTTTAAAAGAAGTTCACAATGCACCTTATTTAGGACAACCCACTGTATCCAAGATGATTGGGAGTTGAAGACTTTGTATTTTTGGCCTAAACTCAATAAGGATGTAGTGGAGTACGTAGCCAGATGCTTGGAGTGCCAACAAGTCAAGGCTAAGAATACACACCCAGCTAGGTTATTGTATCCTCATGACATACCTGAGTATAAATGGCAGGTGATCAACATGGATTTTGTACATGGGTTGTTGTTGAGCAAGAATAAGCATGATGTCATCTTGGTTGTAATTGATAAGTTGACTAAGGTTGTGCACTTCATTCTAGGAAACCTTAAGGATGGATTGTTGACCTTGGCTAAGAAATTTGTTCAAGAGATCTTCCATTTGCACAGAGTGCCAAAGACTATCATTTATGATAGGGACACACAAATGACCTCAAGGTTTTGGATGACCTTGAATGGAACATTGGGGACTAAATTGAATTTCAGCCCAATGTATCATCCTCAGAATGATGGGAAGACAGAGAGGGTGAATCAAGTAGTCAAAGACCTCCTTTGAATGTATGGTATGGACCAACAGTATAGGTGGGAAGAATATTTGTCTTTGGTAGAGATTGCTTACAATAAATCCTAGCATACATCCTTAGGCATGGCACCATTTGAAGCCTTGTATGGGCAGAAGTGTCGTACCCCCATCGATTGGGATAAATTGGAGGGCAGGATCATAGTAGGACCTAAAATGCTTAAAGAAATGGAAGAACAAATTAGAGTCATTAAGAGCAGGTTAAAAGAGGCGATAAATCAACAAAAGAGTTATGCCAACAAGAACCGAACTCTTAGACAATTTGCAATAGGGGACAAAGTTTTCTTGAGAGTTAAGCCTCATAAAAGCTCTATTTCTTTTGGAAAGTCTTCCAAGCTAGCCCCAAGATATGTGGGACCATTTAAAGTCTTGGAAGTGATTAACCTAGTTGCTTATAGAAAAGCTCTACCACCTGCTCTAGCTCAACTTCATAATGTGTTTCATGTTTCTTTGTTGAAGCCATATCATCCTGATGTGACTCATGTACTTGATTGGCAATTCTTGCAGGTACAGGATCTAGGAGTGGTGCCAGTGGAGCCCATTAGAATCTTGGATAGACGCAACGTTAAGTTACGAAGTAGAGATATTGCTCAATTTAAGGTCCAATGGGACCAGTACTAAGAGGATAGTGCTACTTGGGAGGATGTGGAAGAAATAGAACACTCCTTTCCACATTTTCTTTCTTGAACAAGAAACTCAATGATTTTGTTTGGAAATTTTTGGATTGAGATACTATGATATTTCATGCTTTAAAATTTTGATGTTGAAATAGACATATTTTTAATGTAATGTTAAAATAGACATATGATTTTGATGTGATGTTGAAATAGACATATATTTTGATGTGACGTTGAAATAGACATATTTTTGATGTGACGTTGAAATAGACATATATTTTTGATGTGATGTTGAAATAGACATATATTTTGATGTGATGTTAAAAATGTTGACTTTCTCTTTGTGTATATTTGTCCTTGATGTCAAAATTGATAATATGGCACTTTGGTCTTGGCATATTCATTGGTTCAGTTATGACACTTTGATATTATGACTCATTGCATTTTGGTATTGACATTGTGATACTTGATTCAGTCAGTATTATGGCTTTGGTTTACATTCAGATTTGTTATATCTTGTGGTACTGATTAGGTTGAGCTTCATGTGTAGATAAAGGTTATCTTGCTATTGGGTTTTGGTATTGGATTTTAGGTGATATCATCTTATATGTTTGATCAATATATCATTTTGATACTGAATCAGATTGAACTCATTTTGGCATGATATTTTTCAGTTCTTACTTGATTCTATTCAGACATATACAGGGCTCTTTCAAGCTATATTTCATGTTGTACCTAGTATTGATAATTTTTATTCATGAGTTGGCCATTGCATATAGCTTCATAAGTTTTTTATTACATGGAGTTCATTTTTGAAAAATAATACATATACTTATTGCCTCTGTTTACAAAAGGCAATAAGCAATAGTATTGCTTGGACTTACCATATCACTCCATACAAAGTGTATTTCGACATACACTTGGGCCTTCACATTTTATATGGGTTCAATGTTATATCAGGTTCTTGTATTTTTTTTTACAAGGTGGAGACTTTAATGTTTACACAACTTACATTGTGTTTGAGCCTTTATACACATACTATTTAAAATGCTATCAAGTGCATATTTTATTTTTAGCCAACCATTTTGCATGGTATCGGGCTCCACTTAATGTTTGGCATCTACAGTTGATATACCTTTTCAATGGTATCGGGTTTTACATGAACTTTGGAAGCGATATAGTTAATGTGTGACTTGGATAGTCGAATGTTAGAATGTTGATTTCCTTGGCATTATATGTGGGCAGTGATTTGACACTTGATTATAGCATTTTGATGTCGGTGTTTGATGGAACTCAAAATGATTACAAAGTTAGTTAAATTGGCCATATTACACCAAGCATACTATGTATTGGGCCTAACATTGTTTTTCACTGAGTATATCATATTTCATTGGGCATCGAGGTTATCATTGTTTTTTCATTGACCATATATTACAAAGTCTATTGTATTGGCCACATCACAAGGGAAATGAATTAAATTCTAGTAGCAGTAACACTAGTTATTTGTGCTGACAACTATCATTTGATTTTGATAGTAACACTATTGGTCTTTGACAATGAACTTAAAGCCATCATTATGTTTTTTTAATAATGTGCTCGGACTTCAAGTGATTATGATTATTTGATTAGAGTCTCCTTGGACTTCAAACATTATCAAAAAATGAAAAGGATTTCAATAGACTTTGAAAAGGAATTAGGGAAAAGTCATTATGTTTTTTTTTATCTGAAGTGGCAATAACAACGCCACCGTGGAGGTTGTGAAGTTACAATATATAGCTATTTTTTGAGCTGAAAGCTAGAAGAGCTTTAGTGAGGTTGTTATGAAGATTTCATACAGTCAGATGGTAACATTTTGGCCGCCCTGGCAGGTATTTAGTTTTCAATTTGAAAGTGCTTATGCTGATTTCAAATGTAACTACTTTATGGTTTAAGGAATTCATTGAAGATTAGAAATTTGTTAAAGATTAATCTCAATTTTTCATCAACCTGAGTTTATACTCAGGGGTTTCATTGGCATTCATTGACATATCATTGATTTTCTAGAAACCCATTATGGGTATCATGATTTAGCAACATTATTTATACAAACCCTGGTTAATGTGTTACGGGTTTTTAAAAAAGGATAACTATTTTATGCTCATTATATAAATGCATGGCAAAAAGCCATGATGGAGTGTGATGAAAAGAGAGAAGTTAAAGTGAACAATGTATTGTTGCAAAAGAGAGATTATTATTGTGGTATCATTCTATAAAGAAGAAAGGAGGGTTTATATTGTTTTCATCTCTGGTTGTATTACAGAGATTATTTTGAGTTGGACATTATTCAAAAATCATTTTGTATCCTATTGTAATTTTGTAACTACAGATAGTCATTGCAGTTATAAGGTTCTAATAGGTTGAAATACTATTAGTTTTTGATGAAGTTGGTGCTTCTAATTTGAAGTGGGTGCTTCAGTTTATTGTAGGAGTTGGCGCTCCACATTATCATTGAGTTGGTGCTCTAAAATTATTGTAAGCAATTTGGATTTAAGCCTACAAGGAATTTTGGAGTGGTTTTTCTACCCTAAGAGGGTTTTCCACTAGGAAAAAATTATGTGTCTCTCTTTTGTGGTTGTGTCTATCTTGCATAATCATTTTCAATTTTTCATGCAATGCTCTGATACTTTAAAATGTTCAAGTTGGTCATGCCAATTTAATGTGTGTAAATCTTATGCAAAAAGTCTTTCATAGAGCAAATTGAAATATGCATTTTGTACTCCATATGTGAATGTTTTCAAAGTTATATTTTGTGAAGTCTTTAAGTTCTGTTTTGAAAAGCACAACAAGAATGTTCATAAAGTTTAGTTGAACATATCATAAAGTGCTTATAATAAGTGTTATATGTGAATTCAAGGTTCAAGTTTCACTTGCACAAACAAAGTTGCATTGAGTTCAGATTCAAACAAAATCTATCATATTGTGTTAAAGTTTAAAAAGTTTAATTTGTGCTTTAAGAGTTAGAATTTGTATCACTCTAATTCACCCCCCCTCTCAGAGTGAATCCACTTCCAACAAAAAAAGACATATTTTTTATGTGATGTTGAAATAGACATGAATGTTCAAAATTTTATATGATTTTCTTATATTCGATATATTAGACATCGGAACAATGTCTCTTCCAAGAGGGGAAGGATGTCATAACCCACTTGTATTGCATATTTATCAAATTATTTAAGAAATTCAATTTAATATTAAATGGATATTCTAGAATATTCAAAAATTGAATGAAAGAAGTTGACTGATGTTAACTTTGTGAACTTTTGAAAATTTATTTTATATGTTACCAAGAATTGAATGTTATTGATCAATTTGCAAGTGCAAGTGTGTGTAGTTGTAGGGTGACAAGTTGAAGGACGAGAACATGGTTGAATTAGGATTGTTTATCTAGATCGAACGGTAAGCTAGTTGGAATTTGGGTGCACACACCACAAATGGCATGATGGTTTGCATTTGACTCATTTGCATATATAAGATAATGTAATTTCCTAACTTAATCTGTTTTAGTGTTTGAAAATGGATAGTTTGTAGATTAAATTGTCTATTCAAAATTTGTGATTTGAAGGAAACGAAAGCGAGCATTGTAAAGAAAATTCTTTTCCTTAGTATAGAAATATATATATATATATATAGAAGCTCGAAATGAAAATTCAAGTTCCTTACTTTAAATGATAGTGTATAGAACCTTTGAGCCTTTCCAAAAAAAGCAACTTGTATATGAATGCATATATAAATATATATATGTGTGTGTGTGTGTATGTAAATCAAACACATACATATATATATAAATATATATCAATATATATATATATATATATATATATAATTCAAATACATGGTAAATGTGAATGAAATCATTTAAATGCATATAGATATACTAATATACAAGTATATATATATATTACATATATATATACATACGTATACATATTCAAATCTTGAACACTTTCATCATTGGAATTACTATGAGAAACTTTAATATTATAAAGAAAGCAAGTTTGACATGTTTGTTGGTGAATTTATTAAGCAAATATTTCAGTTAAGAATACAAGATTTTTTTTGGATCAAACAGTACTTTTGTCTATTCAGGCTGCAACAAACAATCCAAGATTTCTCTGGATTCGACCCATTTATATGGTCGGGTGCTTCCTTTCCTAACCTCAAGTTATATTCAAAATTTCCCTTATGGGCATTCTAGCTTATCTTTTAATGCATGATGCTCTATATGTTATGCATACTCAAGCTTGATGTTTATTCAAATAAATAAACTTATCGATAATGAGGATCGATCTTTTCATGGTTATAATGAAACCCAACTCATACATCACATCGATTCTTTAAATCAAGGGCTTCCTCTTATGCAAATATGTTTTCCACATTTCTAAATAAATGAACAATTTACCCCTTACCATTATCGACCTAGCTAATAATGGAAGGTGGTTTGCATTAAATATAACACTGTCATAACATATCAAGGGAATACAGAGGATTTTATCCTCTTTTCATAGGTTTGATAGGCGAACCTATATAGAATCCACACCAAATGGTACACATTCAATCAGAATATAATTTTTGATAGCCATGATATGGCTTCCACTATTGAGTGAACTTCTTGACAGTCGCTTCTTAGGGTTTGATGCCTCAATCTAGCATAGACGGCTAGCCAAATGGCTCCATTCAAGATACTAAACCAAAGCAAGTAGTAGGTGATGTGTTTCCTAGAGGGTGGTTGCTAAATCAAAAGCTTCAACTCAAGCCAAGACACATAGATAGAGACTTGTATGTTACTATGCTATCGGTTCTACCATCAAATGCAATGACAAACACTAGCTAAAATAAAAAAAATAAGATAGTGAATTCGATAATATTTCAAGAGATCGAATTACCTCAATGGTTTAGCTTTTTGACCAAGCTTTCCTCAGAGTTTTTGCTACTACTACATTCTCTTCTCTAACTTTTTTTGCTTGTCAATTTTCTTCCAAATTGAGCCTTGCTTTTTCTTCCACCACTTTTCATTCAAAAATGGTAACCACACCTCATGCATGCAGTTGGGTGCTATTATTATGGTTTTTCTTGCCATAGTCATCGGCCTCTAATTTGAACATTGTCTTTATGATTTTGTAGGCCACATCCATCGTGGGTTTGCCTTGTAATCTTTATTGATTTTTCCACAGTCTGATTCATAATGTATTGGTTATCAACTTTATTTTAATTCAAATTTGAATATGTATACGTATGTATATATATATGTAATATATATATATATAATTGTATATTAGTATATCTATATGCATTTAAATGATTTCATTCACATTTACCATGTATTTGAATTATATATATATATATATATATTGATATATATTTATATATATATGTATGTGTTTGATTTACATACACACACACACACATATATATATTTATATATGCATTCATATACAAGTTGCTTTTTTTGGAAAGGCTCAAAGGTTCTATACACTATCATTTAAAGTAAGGAACTTGAATTTTCATTTCGAGCTTCTATATATATATATATATATATATATATATATGTATATATATATATTTGTGATTTGAAGGAAACGAAAGCGAGCATTGTAAAGAAAATTCTTTTCCTTAGTATAGAAATATATATATATATATAGAAGCTCGAAATGAAAATTCAAGTTCCTTACTTTAAATGATAGTGTATAGAACCTTTGAGCCTTTCCAAAAAAAGCAACTTGTATATGAATGCATATATAAATATATATATGTGTGTGTGTGTGTATGTAAATCAAACACATACATATATATATAAATATATATCAATATATATATATATATATATAATTCAAATACATGGTAAATGTGAATGAAATCATTTAAATGCATATAGATATACTAATATACAAGTATTTATATATATTACATATATATATACATACGTATACATATTCAAATTTGAATTAAAATAAAGTTGATAACCAATACATTATGAATCAGACTGTGGAAAAATCAATAAAGATTACAAGGCAAACCCACGATGGATGTGGCCTACAAAATCATAAAGACAATGTTCAAATTAGAGGCCGATGACTATGGCAAGAAAAACCATAATAATAGCACCCAACTGCATGCATGAGGTGTGGTTACCATTTTTGAATGAAAAGTGGTGGAAGAAAAAGCAAGGCTCAATTTGGAAGAAAATTGACAAGCAAAAAAAGTTAGAGAAGAGAATGTAGTAGTAGCAAAAACTCTGAGGAAAGCTTGGTCAAAAAGCTAAACCATTGAGGTAATTCGATCTCTTGAAATATTATCGAATTCACTATCTTATTTTTTTTATTTTAGCTAGTGTTTGTCATTGCATTTGATGGTAGAACCGATAGCATAGTAACATACAAGTCTCTATCTATGTGTCTTGGCTTGAGTTGAAGCTTTTGATTTAGCAACCACCCTCTAGGAAACACATCACCTACTACTTGCTTTGGTTTAGTATCTTGAATGGAGCCATTTGGCTAGCCGTCTATGCTAGATTGAGGCATCAAACCCTAAGAAGCGACTGTCAAGAAGTTCACTCAATAGTGGAAGCCATATCATGGCTATCAAAAATTATATTCTGATTGAATGTGTACCATTTGGTGTGGATTCTATAGAGGTTCGCCTATCAAACCTATGAAAAGAGGATAAAATCCTCTGTATTCCCTTGATATGTTATGACAGTGTTATATTTAATGCAAACCACCTCCATTATTAGCTAGGTCGATAATGGTAAGGGGTAAATTGTTCATTTATTTAGAAATGTGGAAAACATATTTGCATAAGAGGAAGCCCTTGATTTAAAGAATCGATGTGATGTATGAGTTGGGTTTCATTATAACCATGAAAAGATCGATCCTCATTATCGATAAGTTTATTTATTTGAATAAACATCAAGCTTGAGTATGCATAACATATAGAGCATCATGCATTAAAAGATAAGCTAGAATGCCCATAAGGGAAATTTTGAATATAACTTGAGGTTAGGAAAGGAAGCACCCGACCATATAAATGGGTCGAATCCAGAGAAATCTTGGATTGTTTGTTGCAGCCTGAATAGACAAAAGTACTGTTTGATCCAAAAAAAATCTTGTATTCTTAACTGAAATATTTGCTTAATAAATTCACCAACAAACATGTCAAACTTGCTTTCTTTATAATATTAAAGTTTCTCATAGTAATTCCAATGATGAAAGTGTTCAAGATTTGGATAATAGGCATTTTGTTCTTAAGGATGAAATAGGGCTATTTGATTTGTTTATTTTTAGTTCTTAATAGAAAACCTGTTCTATATTAAACAGTGAACACTTACTTGTAAGAGATCATTTAGCATGTAACAACTTGAGATTAGAAAATAGAGTAAACAACATTATTTGTCTTTAAATGTAACTGTTTAGTTTGAAACATTATTGTGTTGATGTAAAAAGTGGTTAATCTTTGGCAAACAACTCTATTTTGTTAAAAATTATCATTATAGCTAGAAACAACTTTTCTCTATAAAACTGTTTAGTAAGAAAACAACTTGCTTTATAACTGTTTAGTAGGAAACAATACATATTTTGTTCAACCAATGAATGTACATATGTGAACAACTTGCTTTACAACTGTTTTACTTTTTTTGCTTAAACAATGAATGTTCATATGTAAACAACTTATTTTATACTGTTTAGTAGGAACCAATATTTATTTTGTTCAAACAATGAATGCTCTTATGAAACAACAATGTCAGAGAAACATAGTAGTGATAATGCAATAATAGTATGTGTGAAACTGTTAGTATAGCCTTGTTCTGTTTTCCTTATTTTGACAATGAAACACCAATTGGAATACTATTTTAATATATTTTTTTTAGACGAAAGGCTAAAAGACGATATATATTAATATAATAAAAGTTACAAAATAAGATTTGCCATGGTTCTTGACAACCAAGATTGGTATCATGTTTACTTGTTGCAGTCAAAATTGATAGAAAACCCCATATATGATATATGCTACCACTGACTGTGAGTTTCTACAATATCCCAAAATAATACCTTTAACTATAAATATTTACAAAATCCCCATATATACCCTATATTGAGACCAACTATTTGAAAAACACTTCCCCAAAACTACATTGTATTCACTATATATTTATGCATAAACTATATGTGTATCACCTATTTACAAAAAAAATATCTTATTCTTCCATTTATTCAATATCATTTTCTCATTGGTTCTCTTGATATTCTTCTCCCAAATCATTCATTTGTAGAGAAATATTAAGATTAGGAATCACTTGCTGTCATAGAGGAGATGAAGAACTTGCATGATCTGAGGTAGTCACCAAAGGAGCTACTTGTGGAAAATGTGCATAAGGGACTGGAGGTATAGAGACATGGTGAGCAACCTGAGGAGTAGAGACAATAATTGGTTCATCATGAACATGTTCAAGTAGAGTCAACAATGCATTAGTTCGTCTCCTGATAGCATCTGCCAAGTCTTCACCAACTGCCACCCTGTGTCTATCCAAAGCCAATTGTAGATAACGAAAAAATCCTCATTTCTATAGTGTTCTTAATGCCACCTAAAACAAAGATATAAACATTTCTATTGATCAGAAAGTGACGAAGGAAAATCCCACCCACTCTTCCTTGGCCTTTCCAAAAATCATACATTTGCACACCCTTATACTATTATAATATTACAATCTGAATTAATGATTATTTTAGAATGTATGCACAAACTTTAACATTAGTAGGAACATATATGTGTATGCACATAGACTTCATCTATATACATACACATACATTTGACATATCTTCTTTTATTTTTAGTACATTTTTACAAAGAAAATGCTTAAGATGTTAAGTAGAGAATAGTTATCAGAATGATATGACTGATTGTTGAAATATACTCTATGAATCATAGAATCCGATTTCTGTTTAGAGCATAAATTAGTATTATGTTTCTTCTTTTGAAGAAATTTGTGAAAGAATATTTAAAATACTTGAACAAAATAGTGATACCTTAGTTGATTAGAGCACCTATGGGTAGATGCTGCTAGAGGGTAGATAGTTGCTATAAGATGTATAGTAGAAAGTTACCTTCTAGGATGGGTGTTCAAATGGAGTTCAGCGAGTATAGGTTTACTTTACCATAACCTATTGTTTTTTGTTGTTGCAACACACTTATTATTCTTGGCCAAGTAATGTAGTTCATTATGTATGTATGAATGAACTCTGTGATTTCAATCTCTACTATTCCTCGCATAGATCTTGCACTTTCTTTTCTAACTTGTAGATATAAATTGCATGTTGATGTATGGGAACACACTAGATTCCACCTTACAGACTGTTCTCTTGGTAAAATTTCCATGCAGGGTTAGACATTCTTCAAGTTGGAAGAATACCAGGAAATTGTAAGCTTTGTGGTTGGGTGGTAAAGCGCTTCAACCATTTTCTCGTCCACTAGTGGAGGTGAGCGCCAAAGAATAACCTTAGTTGTTCACAAGAATATTATAGTGTAAGATGTAACTTGATGTAATGTGTATAATGTAATGACTTTGTGGCCTTAGGAGCCAAGTCAAACCTGAATTGTAATTTGACTTTTGAAGTGAATATAAGAATCTTTGACTCATTTTAAATGGACATGTGTATCTATGATTGAATTTAGCCAGTAGTTATGTCTTTTTAATTTGGAGTATATTCATGTGTCATTTACAATAATATTAATTAAGTAATAATTTGGAATGGGTTATTACACTAGGCAGATCACACTTTGACTGTCATAATAAATTATCACTACACCTTGTTTTATTTCGATATTTGAACATAGTCTCTCAAGTCAAAAGGATTTTTTCAAGCATGAGTACTTGTCATATAATTAGCTTTAATAGTGACAAAGAAACCATAGTCTATCGCTTAGTCATCCATTGATTAAACCGCCAAATAAAGTAAACACATAAGCACCAGTCGATCACCTTCTATCAATATCAAGAGCTCAGTTTGAATTTGAATAACCATGAATATCAAGGGAAGGTTCATTTCCTATCAAATTACCATGATAATATAAGTAATACTTTGAGGTACCCCATAAATATCTGAAGAATCTTTTAACTACATCCTAATGAACTCTAACATGATTAGTGTTGACATTTCATTCCCTCCTTTGATGTCCCATCATTGATAACTGATTTGAGAGATCCCCCATGGGCCATCTTGCATGTTTTCTCCTTGAATTTTCCTAAATTTTGCTAAATCCCATATTTTCGAGGTTTCGGGTTGTTGCTTACTTGCTTACCTTGCATGCTTTCTCCATCACTCTTTCTCTTCTTCCTTCCCTTTTTTCTTCCAAGTGTTTTGGCTATTGGCCTTTGGCCTTACCCTTTACCCCTTACCAATCTCTCTCCTCTTCCATTTTCGCCTTTTTCCTACTGGCCTTCAGGTGTCATCCTTCACTCTTGCACCTTACCTCATACCTTCAGAGGTAAGAGGTAATTCTTCACTCCAATTCCTGAAAAGTTAGCTTTTTTGGCTTTCGATCATCGATTCTTTCAGAATATCGAAGGGACCATTATTTTGGTCTCTCCAATATTCATTCTCTCCTCGATGAGCTTCTTCAGAATGTCGAAGGGACCATTCCTTTGGTCTTGTTGATATTCAGTTGTCTCTTTGATGATTTCTTTTCAGAATTTGACTAAGTGTTGAATGCTTTGATCTTCAGGGGTAATGCTTCTCCCTTACCTCCAATTTTTGGAGGTAAGCTTTCCCTCTTACCGTTGATGTTTCCTTTCTTCTTCATGCTTTCTCATTTCCTTATTCCCAGCATGATGTAAGGTATAAGGTTGATGCCCAACTCCCGACCACCTGATCACCAACATCCAAAAAATGATTTTTTAGGGGTCCAGACCATTTAATCCATTTTCATGCTTGTGAAGGTGATTTTTCAGGCCTGACACCCCAACCTTCCTACATTTTGACATTTTTTTTTGGGCGACATTTTTTATGCTCAATTTGACTTTTGAGCGACATGTCTTGGTTCCTGGATTCAAGGATGACATTAATTGCTCCCCTCACCTTCTAGAAGTGGATTTCATGGGTGCCCATGCCCATTTATTGATCTTTGTTGAATTTCTTGGTGGATCTATGCCCTAGTTGCATCTTTCATGGAATGACTCCATTATTGCATGAATAGTCATTTTTTCTAACCCTGGTTAGGGTTAGGGTTCAACTTGTGCTTCTAAGTTATGCTTGATTTATAAAGGAAAGAAATGTATTCATTTTTAGGGTTCTTCTCCTGCTAGTTGTTGGTTCTTCCTCTGGTGCCTTTGGGGTTTTTCTTTTGTAGACATTGTAGTTTACACTATGCCATTGTAAAGATTGGCTTTTTCCTCTACATTAACAAAATGGATCAAGGTTTCCTTTTATCATCTCTTTTGTGTTTGAGTAAGTTTATTACCTTGCATATCTAAGTGTTTGTTCGTCTCATGCATGTATGTTGTGTTAAATTTTTTATAGTTGTTGGTTGTGAAACCCTCTTTCCTTCCAATGCCTTGCCAAACCCTAACCTTCTTGTATGCCTCTGAAAGTCAACCAAATAGAGAGTTGTGAAAGTCCTTGCCCCTCTTCAACGATGTACTGTGCAACATTGGTTAGGAAGAAACAATATTTCCATCTTGGTGTACCACCTCCATTTCCCTTTCATGCATTCCTTCTACCCTTTTCCCTAGTGAGTTGTTAGAGTAGGGTAGTGGTAGTTTTTCATGCGTTGGGTTCAACCAACACTTTGCACTTGGATTGAAAAAGGAAGTCAGCCTTCTCCAAATATTCAACCTCATACACGCAAAGGTCCCACACCTTGAGGACATTTCCATTGTGTCATTGGAATGTTGAGCTTTGTGCTCAATAGGGTGCAATTTCATGTGACAACAATTAGATATACATCTAGAAATAACTTCCATTAATGCTTGGGAAATTTTTGGTCAAGTGAAAAATATAACATACATCAAACTTATAGTTGCACTTTGGTAAGACACTTTTCTCATGTCTTCCATCTTCGATGGGGATGTTGAACAATCTAAAATAGATAAATTTATTCTAGATGTAAAAGGAAAAAACAATGTTCTACAATCTTGTATGTTAAACCTTTGTCAAACTAAATTGGCATACTTAATCTATCTCTTCTAATTTTCATCCCAAGAACATGTTTAGTTGTACCAAGATCTTTCATTTCAAATTTATATGTAAGATGACACTTTACCATTACATAAATTATCATATAAACATATAATGCAATAAACAAGAAACGATCACCCTTAGTATTAAGATAAACAAAATGATTTGATTTAGAATGATCACATCCCAAACTCAACATATATGCATTAAATTTATGGTATCACACCATAAGACTCTGTTTGAGGCCATACAAAGGTTTCTTCAATCTGTAAACCAAATTAATTTTACCTTTCACCTTGTAGTGCTCTGGCTATGCCATATAAATATCCTCCTCCAAATCACCATGAAGGAAAGTCATCTTACCATCCATTTGCATAACCTCTAGATCATAAGCAACATCAATAGAAAGCAATAATCTAATGGATGTTATTTTTACAATAGGAGAAAATATCTCACTGTAATCAACACCTTCAACTTGAGAGTAACCTTTTGCAACCAACCATGCTTTGTACTTATCAATACCTCCATCTAAAACAATCTTGTTCTTGAACACCCATTTGCAACCAACCTATTTTCATCCTTCAAGAAATGGTACTATATCCCATGTATCATTGTTTTTAAAATTTTTTATTTCTTCATCCATAGCAATCTTCCAAAATTCTACATCATTCACACTTAATTCCTCTTCTATAGATATAGGTTCATCCATGTTATTATTCAAAGAAAAAATACATCTCTAGTCATCAAGTGAATACCTATCAGCCTATGTAATACAATCTACAAGATCTTTTCTAAAATTCTAGTTAACCGCCTGAAACCTTTTCTTGATAAAATTATTAGTCCTTTCCAAAAAGGTTTTGTCCCTGGTCACCACATTTTGGATGTTGCAATTTCCACACATGAAATCATGCACTCAATGGACATAAGTAATTGTGCTAGTATGGATTTTAAACTCAACATTTCCAAAGTTCTATGGAGTTTTCTCCTTAAAGTATTAATTAGGTTGGGTTTCAATCAGACAATGGTGAACATCATTTCTGAATGCATATCTACTATCAAGTACTATGTTCTGGTCAATGGGGTTCCACATGGCTTCTTCAATATTGGTAGATGGATAGGACATGAAGATCCCCTTTCGCCATATCTCTTTATTGTGGTTGTTGATGTGATAAGTAGGAATGTTTCAAGGATGCTAGTTGATGGTTCTATTATGGGTATCAAACCGACCACTTCCCTTGAACCTTCGACTATACAACAATTTATGGATGATACCATCCTATTTGGGAAAGCTTCTATGGTGGAAGCTAGAAAATGGAAGAAGTGTCTAAAAAATTATGCCTCTAGTTCTGGCCAATGTATAAACTACAAAAAAATCATGGTCTACTTATTTAACAACACACAAGCCCTGCAGGATAGGGTAATTGTTGTCTGGGTTGTAAGAGTGCTTCCCTTCCTTCTATGTACCTTGGACTCCCTCTCACGGTTAAAGAAGTAACATCTGGCTTTTGGAACTCGGTCCTTGAAAGAATACAGAGAAAATTGGCTAGATTGAAAGGCACTACTCTTAGCCATGCTAGTAAGCTACAAATTTTTTTTGTTTCTCTCTAAGGGATATTGTCTATTTTCTATCCATCTTCAAAATCCCTAGATATATTGCTGAGAAATTTAAAATAATTCAAAGGAATTTTCTTTGGTTTGGTACAAAGGAAAAAAAATGGATCTAATAAGTTGGGATATGGTATGTCTCCCTAAATCTAGTGGTGGCTTGGCATAAAAAAAAATCAACCTACTAATAAAGCCCTACTTGTGAAGGTTGGATGGGACCAGTGAAGGAACAAGAAGGAACAGTGCAAGTTTTTAAATGAAAAATATCTCAACAACAATCCCCTGATCAGTTGCCTCTTGGATGACCATCCTAGTGGTTTGTTGATTTGGAACAATATCTACAAGGTTAAAAAGTTGTTGCACTCTAGGTTGAGATGGAAACTAGGTAATGGTACCAAAATTAGATTTTGGGAGGATCCCTAGCTACTTGAAATCCACTTCTCTCAATCCAACTTTAGGAATTTGATGGTACCTGTTGAAGTGTTTTTTGGCAAGAATTTGAGATACTACTTGTGTAGGATGCATGGCTCTATGAAATGGAAAATGTTGGAGAATTGTTGCCCTCATTCCCTAGAGTTAAGGCATTATGCTAAGACTCTGTAGGACATCCTCTCCCTAACTAGAATATCCATTTCTACCTTAGAGGATGAATTCTATTAGAATAAGGAAAACAAAGGGAATCTCTCAGTAAAGTCTACCTACATTTTTTGTCGTTGCAAGGAACTCATAATAGTATTTGAAAATAGGTTTGGAACATATAGCTTACACCAATTTTTTTTTTTTGGTGGATAGTGAACCATAACAAGATACTCACTCAAGAAAATCTAATGAAAATGGGATTTCAAATCCCGAATAGATGTATGCTATGTAAGAACGATGAATAGACTATCCCTCATTTGTTACTCTACTGCCTGTTTGCTATTGACGTTTGGGAGTCTTCCTTTGAAATATTGAGTATTTGTTGCACTATGAATGGTGACCTCAAGATCTTTGTTGATAGATGGATCAGTCCCTATCACCATTCTCTTCCTAAAGAAATTTGGAGATAGGTTCCTCCTCTTCTATGTTGGTGTTTGTGGAAAGAAAGGAATAATCAGATTTTTAGAAATGTGGAAAAATCCCTAAGGAGGTGTTTAGTATTGTTCTTAGACTTATCAATGAGAGTGCATCCTTGTATGCTTGTAAACCTTTGAAAAAACCTCCCTTTGTAAGGGATATCAATATGGCTAAAGCCTAGAACAAGAACTTGGATCTCAACTCATTTGACAACTCTAAAGGACTAGCCAAGCTTAAAACTATTTGGAAACCCCTTGACAATGGTTGGAACAAACTTAACTTTGATGGTGTGTGAAAGGTAATCCTCGTTTAGCTAGCATAAGAGGCATTATTAGAGATTCAAAGGGAAATTTGGTGGCTAGATTTTCTAGTAGCATTGTGATACAATCCTCTATGATAGTTGAGGCAAGAGTGCTCCTTAGTGGCGTTAAAATTTCTATTAGTCTGGGAATAAAAAAATTACATGTTGAAGGAGACTCTAAAGTTGTGATTGAATCCATTAATTACAATTACTGTCAAGGGTGGATTATCAGGGACATATTACTTGACATAAAATTCTTATTCAACAAATTGGAAAGAAAAAAATTAACCCATACCTTTTGTGAGGGCAACACAGTGGCTGACTCTTTGGCCAACCTGCACTCTTCCTGGCTTGTTTCCAAACATTGGAGATGCATGATGGCTTTCCTCATGAATATCCAATGAATAATCCTTGAAGAGAAAAAGAACACTACTATTGATGATGAGGTCTAACATCTCCATCATGGAATGGTACACTTGTCTTCTCACCATGGGTCTCATAATGATGTGGATAACTTGTGATGATGTAGATGGGTGTGGGGTAGGTGTTTGGGTTATGGTTGGGGGTTTTGTGTTACCTAGTCGGTTTTTCCACGAGCTTCATGTGTTGTCTTATCATTGGTATGGAGCTCCTAATTTGAACCTTGTTATATGGAACATGTCGACAGCCAAAATCTCTATCAAACCTTTAATTAATAATGAGCCGATAAATGTAATGATGACATTTATCTATGCCTCGATGCACTTAATCAATATTTACAATGGCCTCACAACCCTATGCATATCGGAAATACCTATTGGTACGTATTAAATTCTTAATGCCTTAATTAGGAAATTTTTTAGATGTTTTATGGCGAAGGTGATATTTTTTTTTGGTACATGGGTCGTTGCATTTTGAAAAAATTCCTACTTTGTTTGCTCTAGTGAACATATACTATCTGAGTGTGAAAATGGGAGGAGACTAGGTTAGAATAGAACCAAGATCATGTGAAGAATTCTTCTGAGACCCTCTGGTCTGGCATATATGTGTTGAAGGAGGTATTGCTCCTTTAATGGAGTGCCTCAAAGGGCATGACAAGAAGCTTTTTGCTTAGTTCACGAGCTCATGGTGTGACAGGAGGATCATGGTGGGTGGAATTTCATTTCAAATCAATGAGGAGGTCATTGTTAAAGCTACATGACTGTCATGTTCAAGTAAAAAACTCAAACAATATACGAAGGTGTAGGATATGGAGATCCTACAAACCTTTTTCTGTGAAAATGAAAAGTCGACCAAGCTACATGTGGGGTTTGAGTGGAGCAAGCTTTCGACTCCATGGGACTAGGTGTGTTTTGTTTTAATGAAGTATATTACTCTTGAACAAAGGTTTAAATCTTTCTACTTCTATCACTTTTCGTTGCTAAACCACCTTCGCCACATAATGCTCATTAACTTTCCCTTCTTCTTGCTTTCATCTTTGGAAAGTTCGGTTAGGGAAACTATGGAACTTGTGACTAGGAATCTTGAAAAACCCTTTCCGTTACCCCTACATCAAGGTCTCCTTCTCCATCTCTACCATTTCCACCTATCCCTCTGCCCACTGAAGCCCATCTCTTCCATTCAAATTGAGGAACCTGAGACAGCTGACCAATCCCCTGCCAAACCCTCACCGACTATTTTTGTCAACCCTAAAAGAAAGATACCTTCAATGGCTAGCCAACTTGAGGAGTCTAAACTTAAGCCCCATGCCAAAAAGAAGAAAGGTGGCATGGGGCTAGCTCATTCCAAATCTATTGAAGGGATTTGTGAGATAAAAAATACACCCACTAAGAAGGATGGTAAATTTCCTACCAAGGCCAAGCTTGAACTGAAGAAGGGAAAGAAGGACACCACTTGCCATGTGAAGGAACCCCTCATGGATGATGAAGATGAAGACTCCATTGACATAGATTCTCAAGGGGATATGGTGGTGGTTGCAATTATTGATACTGGAGCCAAGAAGATGAGTGTGCACAAGTCCAATAGACTGGCACAACATAAAAAGGAGGTTTAGTTTGATGAGATTTCCAACAATTCAGAGCAAGATGAAGGCCAAGAGGAGAGCAAGTAGGATGCTGTTAAGGAGATTGAAGAGCATGTGGAAGGACCAAGTCTCTTCCCTGAGTTAAATAGGATGATTTAGGAGGAATCCATCTAGATTCCTCTAATCATTGGACTTGGGTGGAGGATACTACCAGGGTGGAAGCTTCCAAAGACAAAGACCCCAACAATCTAGTTACTTGTGTTGCTACACTGGAAAGAAAGTTCATAAGGTTAACTCGGTTCACGATCAAAATCATCCACAACTCTATTGTTACTCTATCGATGATGTTGAAAGAGGAGGTTGAAAAGAAGGCTTTTGAGGTTGAATCCAAAAATAATTGGGTTGGGATGATGTGCTAAGACTCCTCATGGAGGAGTGAGAGGGAATAGCTAGGTGATGAAAGGTGTGTGGTTTGTTGTCGGATGGATTGTCTTTTTGTTGTTATTCTATTGTCTCTATTTTGGATATTATGCTACTAGTTTTTTTTATCTAAACTTTGGCTCTTGTGGCCCCCCATGTTAAGGGTACCGCACCTTGTAAATGTGGCTTATATTATCAAAATAATGGGGGAATGTTAGAACATGTAAGACTTCCAATATTTGAATTTCTTAGTTTATGATTTATGGAAAGCATTTTTTCGTTATAAACAATTAGTAAATCCTTAAACTATTAAATGATTTTAATGTATTAATTATTTATAGAGGTATTTTTTGAAATGGTGTAGTACAACTACCATTTCAAATATTTTACCATCCCTTTTCCCTATATTTAAGGGAGGTTTTTTTTTTCTCAATAGTACAAGAAGATTTATTTTAAGAATTAGAGTTTCTAAACAAGACAAGAAAGCTCTGTGGAAGAGTGGTGAAGTGTATATTCTAAGGTCAATCTATCATTGATAAGTTATTGAAATTGTTCTTAATTTAAAATTGTCATTTGTGAAATATATGCAATGGGGAAAATGCTAGTTAGAGCAGGCTCGTGGGCAATGACTGTAGAGTAGGAATGGATGCTAGAGAAGCTATGAAAAAGGGTTGACATTACAGAGAAGAAGCGTTTGGAGGTGGAAATGGCTAGTACAGATGTAGGCCTAGTAGAATGACATGATCAGGGATTCCTAGGTGGTCAACATGCTATTAGAGCGAATGGAATCCTGCTAGGAAAAAGGGACCTTGCTCATGAAAACCAATGAGAGGCTTGAGCTAGAGCTTGGCCTCGCCTAAATAATTGGAATCAAATTTGGGTTGAGAACCTGAGGGGAGATTGAAGCACCTGTTGAACAAGACAATTGAGACGGGGGGTGAATTAGTTGTCACAAATTTAAACTTTAATTCTTTTACCAGAACTAGCCCTTAACACTACTTAGCAAATTAAACATTAAATACTAGTGTAGAAATAGAAAACCATCACATAAACACAATAACACTAGATTTACGTGGAAAACCAATAAGGGAAAAACCATGGTGAGAATTAACTCACACTATAGAGAATATCAAAACCGACTATAGAGGCTCACTGCTTGAGAAACAAAGCTCGATGCCAAAACAAGGACTCACTGTCCAACAGGGCTAACAACTCGAAGGGCTCACTGCCACAGAGATACAAAGAAGATAAAGAAGATTTTTTACAAAGATAAGACAATCTCAATGCAACAAAGGATTCCACCACAATTCACTCAATCCACTTGTAGACATGCATGAATGATAGATTGCACCTTCAACTCACTACTTCTGAAAACTCAATATTTAGGCTTGACATTGATCTACCATACTCACATCATACACACACACTGATTCACACTTATCTCTATTCTCTTTGTGCTCTTTTATTTTTTTCCTTTGTTCTCTTCTTTACTTCTTCCCTAACTCATTCTATATTTATACCATCTTCAACTTTGAAATATATCCAAAGTCGACCATCCAAATTCAAATTCAAATTAGGTTAGTGCCAAAACATCCTAGGGTGGAATTAGAATGATGGTGACCCAAACACACGCTACATCAGGACCCAAGGAGATCCAACATGCTTCACTAACTCTGAAATTAGTATTCCACACAAGGTTGGCCAAACCAATGTAAAAAACATAGAACAATTAAGCATGAACTTTCTAGATACCAAGATTATCTTCAATACAATCAAAACAACTCAACTCTAGAACCAAAAGTCATAAGACTTCATCAAATAGAAATCCATACCAACAACATTTCTCACGAACCTCAACTAGAAACACAAAAAAACACAGTTCACAACTGGTGAACACAACTCGCACAATACAATGAATCAAAATCCAAAAATTAGGATATACCAACTTCCAAAAACCAAAATCAATATATCTAAACCATACAAATATAGGAGAAAATTCAAAGAAAAACCTAGAGCACCCTCAAAACACTTGCAACATGTCTTCATTACAATTTTCTCAATATCCTTGACATATACAACAAATAACCTGTATCTATGACACTAATGACAACATCAATTAGTTGATAACCAATTGACCAGTTGACATCAATGACAACACCTTCAATCTTCCATTCTTGCAAAAATCTCCCCCTTTGTCATTGATGGTAACACATGATGTAAAAAACCATCAAAGACACCATACAACTCTGAATACACTTTCAAAAAAAATTCTTTCTGTTCCTTTTTGTTTCTCCCCCTTAGTAGATAGTATTTTATATTCTTCCTCTTTTTTTTACATGGTTCCTCTTCTTTTTCACATGCTTCCTTTGCTTCCTCTCCCCCTTTGACATCATTAATGGAAAATGTAAAAGTTATTTCACATTGATTTCCCCTTTGAAATAGAAAAAATAATACTCACAATGACAACACCTGATACTACCTACTCCCCCTGAGAGGTAGCCACTAAAAAAATAGTCCAAATGAAAGACATATCCATAGATCCAATGGATTGATGCATCTCTATATGCATCTAGTTCAAGAAAGGAGGGGAAATGACCCCTAACTTCTCCCAGAAATACTCAAAAGTATCTTTAGGAAGAGCCTTCAAGAATATATCAACAATCTAATCCTTCGTCGAAACATACTCAAGCTTTAATTCATTCTCCATGACCTTCTCTCTCAAGAAATGATGCCTGATAGATATATGCTTTTTCCTCGAGTGCATCACAAGATTCTTTGAAATGTTAATTGCACTTGTATTATCACAAAAGATAGAAATAGGATCATCATACACCACTATGATATCTTTCAATGTCTATTTCATCCATAGAACTTGTGTACAACAAGATGTAGTAGCAATATATTTAGCTTCAATAGTAGTCAAGGAGACTGAATCTTGATTTTTACTCAACCATGCCACCAATCTGCAACACAAAAATAATGCACCACCACTTGTACTCTTTCTATCATCTACACTTCTAGCCCAATTTTTATCTGTATAAGCACTTAGAGTAAATTCAGTATCTCTAGGATACCATAATCCATAATCCGAAGTGCCATTCAAATATCTGAATATTCTTTTAACAACAACAACATGTGTTTCCTTAGGATATTCTTGAAATCTAGCCACAAGACAGACAACATGCATAATATTTGGTCTAGTAGCAGTCAAATACAATAGTCCGCCAACCATAGATCTATACTTTCTCTGATCAGCCTTAGGTGAATCATCATCTTTACCCAATTTGCAACTAGTCACCATAGGAGTATGTACCAGTTTGGAACCATCCATCCCAAACTTCTTCAACATCTCTTACACATCTTAGATTGTGAAATAAAAATTCCTTTCTCTGTTTGATTGATTTGCAGCCCAAGAAATAAATTCATCTCTCCAAACATAGACATTTCAAATTCTTTTTGCATCTCTTCCAAAAAAATCTTACACATACTTTCATTTCCTCCAAAGATAATTTCATGAACATATACAACTATGTAGAGAAGGGGGATTGGCTACTTACGAGCTCTCTTCATTCAAAGAGCCTCATGGGGCGAACTACCCTAAACTACCTCAAGAAACAATGCAAGAGTTATAGAATCAAAAAGAGCAGGTCATGAAGATTCTCTAGACAAACTGGCAAGCTCTCGGCCACAAGACAACAATGTGGGATATAGATGACAACACGATGCACTGGCGTCTTATATAAACTAGAAAGTGAGTTTATCATAGAAAATGACAAAGTGGCTACTTCTAATCTAATTGCTAAGAACTTACAAAATGCAGTAAAGCTAATAAAATGTAATAAAGCTAAAATAAAGTAAAATAGAAATGATAAATATGAGGATAAGAAAGGAAATGCTCACAACCACGTGAGTGATGAAGCCTCAATAAAATGAATATCTTCAATACTTCAATCTGTAAGATCGAGAGAAAGTGTTGGGGATGTATAGGGGTTTTCCTTAGTCAAACCCCCATTTTGGTGTTCCCACCTCCACGAATAGCCAAAAGATAGAGAGAGTGAGAAGTAAGAAAATGCAATGTGATAAAAGCAAATCCTACTTGAGGAGGAGAAATCGTATCACAAAATGTAGGTGATAAAAGCAATCTCGACTCAAGGAGGAGAACTCATATCATGAAGTAGAGATGCAATAGATAGGGGATATGGAATCCCAGGATGCTCACAAGCATGAGAAAAGGGAGATGAAGCTGCAAGGCTTAAGGAAGCCAAAGAAAGAGAGAGCAAGAGAGCTGCAAGAGCCAAGAGTGTTGCAAAGAATGCTACAAGAGCTTGAGAGTGTTGTGAGAATGTGAAAGCTTGGACCTGCTATAAATAAGGGAGATGTGCAAGCAAGAGAAACATGGTAGAATGCTTGAGAGAGAAGCCAAGGAGAAGACCTAGAGAGGACCCAATGAGATGAAAAGAAAACTTTAAAGAAGGAAAAGAAGCTTCCTAGGCAGTTACAAGGCGTCCCAGGCTGTTACAACCAACAAAAGAGGCTGACAAGTGGAAAACATGCTTAGAAAAGGTCGTTTGAATGTTGAAACATTGTAGGATGCTAGCGCAGTGCATAGAGGTCTACGCAGTGCACTAGTGTCCAAACACATCACACTACAAAATGACAAGAACGGGAAAATCACAAGGTTGGATGCAAAGTTGACATGCGAAGATAGTTGCTGAAAAGGGGTGCCGAGCATCCTGAGAGGGAAAAGGGTTGATGCAGGGGCTAAAATGAGCCTACACAAGATGCTAAGGGAGTGGTCACTAAAGTGGATACAAAAATGCATTTGAAATTGCAAGGGGTGCAATTTTACAACTATACAAACTACAATCAAGATTTTGTCATTTTCAATCTTAAAATATAGATTACTATCCATCGTACCTTTGTTGAAACCTTTCTAAATCAAATACCTATCCAAGATCGTATACCAAGCTCTAAGAGCTTGCTTCAATCCATATAAAGCTTTCTTCAATCGATACACCATATCCAGTTGCTTTTACAACTGAAATCCTTTCGGTTGTTCCATGTAGACCTCTTCTTCTAGTTCACAATTCAAAAATGTTGACTTGGCATCCATTTGATAGACTTTGAAATATTTATGAGCAACAAATGGTAAGAACATCCTTCTAGATTCCATTCTTAATACCAGAGCAAAATTTTCCTGAAAATCTATGCCTTCTACTTGTGAGTAACCTTTACACACAAGCTTTGCTTTGTTTCTAACCACTTCTCCATTTTCATTCAACTTATTTCTAAATATCGATCCAAAGTAGAGGGAGTAGAATGAAGGACTAAGAAGACCCTCCTGAAGTAGACACTGCCATACCCCTAGCAAAGCTTGCAAATGAAGGAACTTGCTCTTTGTGAAGGGTTTGGTGAAGATGTTCGCAATCTACTTTGATGTAGAACAATAATTAAGATCAATGATGCCTTCCTGAATTAGCTCCTGAATGTAGTGCATATGTATCTCAATGTGTTTTATTCTCTGGTGATGATCTAGATTCCTTGAGATTTGTATAGCACTTTGATTATCACAAAAATTACTATAGGATTTCTGAATGGAATGCCAAACTCAGTGAGAATATTATGAAGCCAAATAGCCTCAGTGGTGGCATTAACTGCCCCTTGATACTCAACCTCTGTAGATGAAAGAGAAATTGCAAAATGCTTCTTGCTCGACCAACAAACTAGACTAGAACCAAGTGAAAATAAATAACCAGAAGTAGACTTGTGATCCAAAGAATCACCTGCCCAATTTGAATTTGTATATCCCACCAAGTCAATATCCACGCCTGTTGCATAGTGAATCCCATAACTATGAGTACCCTGAATATAATGGAGGATCTGATTAGCTACCTTCCAATGCAACTCATGTGGCTCCTGCATGAATCTAGAGACCATGCCCATAGCATATGAAATGTTGGGTCTCGTATGATTCAAGTAGATGAGACTCCCAACAAGCTGTCAGTATAAAGTTCCATCAACCAAAGGTGAGGAAAACTTAGCCTCAAGTTTGACCCCTAACAAAAATGGAGTCAGTGCAGGCTTATTGTCAGCCATGCAAAATATGGAGAGCATGTCAAGTGTATACTTGGGTTGTCCAAGGAAGATACCCAAAGACGATTGAGTGATCTCAATCCCCAAGAAATAATGCAAAAAACCAAAGTCTAACATAAAAAATCTATCATGTAGAGCAATTTTCACCACCTTGATGGTGGATGAGTGACTCCCTGTGAATAAGTCATCAACATAGAGAACCAACAAAGTGAGAGTGTCATCTTGCTATAGATTGTAGACATTTGGATCAGAATGGCATCAAGTAAACCCAATTTTCAGAAGGAAGGAGTCCATCTTGGCATACCAAGCTCGAGGAGGTTGTTTAAGGCCATAGAGAGACTTCCAAAGACTACACACAAGTGAAGGATCTTGGATGAACCCATGTGGCTGCTCCATGTAGATTTCCTCCTGAAGGTCACCATGAAGAAAGGAACTCTTCACATCCATCTGATGAACTTCCCAATGATGTGTTGTAGCTATAGCAAGGACAAGTCAGATGGAATTCATCTTAGCAACTAGTGCAAAAGTCTTAGAGTAGTCAATCCCGAGAACTTGGGAGAATCCTTTTGCTACTAAGCGATCTTTATGCTTGTCAATCGACCCATCTACTGCAAATTTTTTCTAATAGATCCACTTGCATCAAAAAAATTTCCTTCCCTTAGGAAGAGGGACAAGATCCCATGTGTGATTCCTCACTAAGGAATTGAACTATTCTTGCATCGTAGCATCCCACTCGGGAATACTTGGAGCTTCTTGAAATGACCATGGATCAAAATTTGAAGTAACATAGAGATGTGGAGCCTATTGAAACTATGATCATGTTCTTCTTGTGTTTGATGGATCACCAACCCAATCACCTGCTAACTCCAATGTCTGTCGAGCCCAAAGAGGTGTTGAGGTTGGAGAATCGAGAGGAGAATCATCAACCTCTAATGATGACTAGAAGAGGAATGTGAATCCTCATCATCACTATCACCATTTGAAGTTGAGGAAGAAGAATCCTCATCAAGATTAGGACTAAGATCCTCTGAAGAACTATCATCATGATGCAGGGATCCAATCTGATAGTGGATGGAGAAGTGGTAAGAGAAGAACTAGAAGGACTCTCCTAAAAATAAACACTCCTCTCAATGAACAACTTATGAGTGGTAGGATGGAGAAGCCTATAGCATTTGACATCATCTAGATATCCAAAAAATATGCAAGGCTTTCTCTGCAGATCCATAGCCTTGCATTCTCTGCTGGAATGTGGGCCCATGCAAGAGAGACAAACACTCTAAAGTGCTTAACTATGAGTTTCTAACCAGTCCAAGCTTGAAAAGGAGTTGCCTCCTTCATAGCTTTGTGAGGAACTCTATTCTAGATGTAACACACACAGTTGATGGCCTCTGCCTAGTATTGAGGTGCCAAAGATTTGGTGTGAATCATACAATTAGCCATATCTTTTAAGGACCTATTCTTGTGCTTTGCGACATCATTCTGTTGAGGACTGTATGGAACTGTGTGTTGCATGTTGATACCTACTGAAGCAAAAAATTGTTCAAATTGATGATTAACATATTAACCCCCATTATTTGTACGCAAAATCTTGATGAACTTCCTAAACTATTTCTCTACAAAAGTTTTGAAATCTTCAAAATTCTCAAGGACCTCAGACTTTTGTTTGAGAAAGTAAACCCAAGTGTATCTAGAAAAGTCAACAATAAATTTCAAGACATATCTAGCCCTGCTGAAAGATGGTTGTGGAAATGGTCTTGCCAAGTCACTGTGTACCAACTCCAATAGTTGTGTAGCCCTCCATGATTTTCCTTTATCATATTTCTCCTTAGGATTCTTTCCAAGAATGTATCCTTGGAAAACACCATTAGAAAATTGAATAGAAGGAAACCATGTAACCATATCCTACTAACTGATTTGTTGTAAGTAACAGTAGTTCAAGTGGCCAAACTGTTGATGCCACAAACAACTCACCTCATCTACATGAGTGAGTAAGACTGTTGAAGGAGAGTCAGGAACAAAGTGAGAAAATTGATATAGTTTGGACTGATGATCTAATTTTCCCATGGAAATTGTAGACCCATTATGCATTTCATTTATTACCATTGTATTTGGAGTGAAATCAACTCGCTTGCTAGAACTAGTGTGAGTGATCTAATAAAAAAATAGGAGATTAGTTGAAAAAGATGGAGCACAAAGAACATCCTCAAATGTCCCTTCACCCACATCAACAGATCCTCTCCCATGCACTTCAATAGGAGTGTCATCACCCATAAGTATGGTAGGCATAGAACATGGTTCCAAAGAGGTAAAATTATCCTTTGATGAGGCCATGTGGTGCGAAGCACCTGAGTCAATGATCCAAGACTTTGGTTGTGAAGCAAAAACAACTAGGGCCTTGCCCTTTCCTTTCCCCTTACTTTTGTCTATGTTCTTAGAAGAACGTTCTAATGAACTCTATTTTACTGAATTTGGCACCTTGATATTATTCCTTTCTAGAAGATGTGAAAGGTGGTCAATTTGCTTCTTTAACCATTTATGTTCACCATGGCCAGGCCTCTTATAGTAAGAACACTTGACTTTCTCCTTCTTAGGTTGATCACCTTTTGATGAAGAGGTATGATTATCTGCTTTTGAAGCAATAGGTTTCTAATCTTTCTTCTTCTCTCCTTGGTTATTTTGCTTCTTATCTTGCTTATTAGACCCTTTTTGTTCTTTCGTGCCTTGATTAACAACCAAGGCATGTGACTTAGATGGTTTAATTGTACCCATTAGAACCAGTTTTTCCTGTTCCCTAGTGAGTTCTGCAACAAACTCATCTAAGGAAGGCATTTTATATGTGGAATCTAGGGCACATTTTGTAGCATAGAATGTAGAAACAAATACAAAACAGTTAGGACCAAGCTTAGAAAGAATACTCAAGATCAGTTCCTTATCATCCTTCTTGATTCCACACTATTCTAACTGCAATCTAATGGCCTTCAATTTTGTGAAGAAGTCTTCTATAGTGTCAAAACTACTAGGACTTAACCCTATGAGTTCATTCTCTAACTGATGACCCCTTAACTCATCCTACTTACCAAAGAGGCTTTCCAATTTAGTCCACACTTCTTTTGGTGTAGTGACAGATTCAATGTGAAAAAGAAGGTTAGGAGAGACTGGCATGCACAGATTACCAAAGGCTTCATCACATTTATTAAACCATTTTGTCTTTTTTGCAACATCCTGAGGTTTAGTTCCAAGTCCCATTGTAACACAATGATATCCATGTCTTTTTATATATATTATCATCTTAGATTTCCATTTAAAATAATTATATAGAGTTAAATTGGAACTGTAGATCATGAGAGCAGAAAAGAAGATTGCAAAGAAGAAAGAAAAATGTGAAGAAAGAAGACACATGAGACACCCACCCTTTTCATTAGTATCAAAAATCACCCCCCAAATATTACAATGTTGGTAGTTTATGATTAGTGCTTTAACAAGGATTTTCCAAATTACAAGGCTTATAAGGCTCTTAATAGCCAAAATTACAATATTTGATACAAATTAATTTTCAAATAAAATCTAGAAAAATAACCTTGTAGCTGTGTTTTACTCTTCAATATCTTTTCAACACTTTTTTTGTTTTTGAAAAATGGATTACAAAAGTGAAAGATAAGACTTGTTGAAGATAAAAAAATGTAGTAAATTCAACCTGCAATATCTGATTGAAAAAGATATAAATTTTTACTCAAACCTTCACGAATGGAAATTTATCATTTCTAGTTTTTTGACAAGTACTCATTTGTGAAAATCTGACACCCAAGGCAAAAGTTATGCAGTTTTGAAAAAATCTGCAAAATCTGCCTGTGAAAAATGACTCATGCCTTCTTATGATTTTATTTCTGCAAAATTTATCAACTTTTTGCAAAATTTAGCGACTATCTAGATGGCTTTTCAATGTTGGGAATAAAACCCAGAAATTGTTTTTCTTGAAAAGGAGTGGGAGCCAAATTTTTGAAGCCAAAATGAAAACAACTCTAGTAAAAGTTCAAGTTTTTAATTCTAATTTTTTTACTATGTCTAATCTCTGATTTTGGTGAAATAAAAGTCAATTTTGACTTTCTCTAACCTTCTAGATTCTTTGGAAATGTTGAATAAGCCTCCAATATTACCACAAGGCTATAAATCACCTAGATCTCATAGGAATAGATATATGTAAACTAGATTAAATATATGCTTATTTTTCCTTTAAATTGTTTTGATTTTGTGGGTCATATGAGGATGCACAAGAAGATCATACTTGGTTTTTAAGGAAAAATATTAGCTTTCTATTAGTCTCAAATCTCTCAAAAAATCAGAAAAACAATGAGCTATACCAGACAACGCGAGTTTGATACCATGTTAGATTCTTCGAGAAGCAAGAATCAAGCCAGGATCCAATGTTGGTCATAGATAACATGCAACTCCAATCAACAAATGATCAAAGATCAAAATAGAAGAATGAAGAGAAAATATAAAATGAGAGAACAATAGAGACAAAGAAAGAGAATTTTGAGAATACTCTTGTGAATCTCACCGAACAATCACTAAACTAATGGAGGTGAGAGGAGAGTGCTATATATATAAAAAAATAGGGGCATGTACATCCAAGAGCTGCATTAACTCCTACTACCTATAAAAGGTGGGAGGTTTTACCTACTTGGGAAATGCCAAAACATGTGGCATAACCTCCTCAAGTGAAGAAAGGAGAGAGGTAGCACATAAAGCCAAAAGAGGGTGAGAAACCCAACTACCCCATAAAATACTCAGGTAAATACAAAAATAGTGGTTATGAGAGGTGGCACAACAAGCCAAAAGAGAGTGTGTAACTCAACTACCCATGTGTGAGAGAGTGACACATGTAGCTGTTGTATTTTTCCACATGTCCTCATATTACCACATCTAATAAACCTAAGCAAGCTTAAATAATAATGTGTAGGAAAAATAAATACTCCCTAACATAAGGAAAATAAAAAACCCAACCTTTACACACAATCCTTTATTTGTTTCTAACCACTTCTCCATTTTCATTCAACTTTTTTCTGAATACACACTTCAATCAAATAATGTTTTTATCTGTTGGTCTTGGGACCAATTCCCAAGTTTGATTCTTCTCAATCTACATAAGTTCTTTCATAGCTTCCATCCAATGTTATCTTTACATGCTTCACTTACAGTCTTCAGTTCAATCTCATAAAGTAAACACAGATTGACTTTAGCAGCAACTCTGCTTCTAGTTAATACTCATTTAATCTTATCTCCAATAATTTGACTTTCTAAATGATTCTTCTGTACATATCTAGGTGTCTTAGGTGACATCATTGGAGCATATTCTTCTCTTTCATTCTACTCATTTTGCTTCTCTTTCTCATCCTTTTCACGTTCTTCCACAATCTCTTCAATTCTTATGCGATCAGGTTCATCAAATTCATATCCATCAATGTCAATTGAATTCTTCATTGTCTCATCAACCTTGAAATTTTCACTTTCTAAAATATCTCAACCTTTTATTGAAACATTTGTATGCTTTTATTTTAGTAGAATATCAAAGAAAAATACCTTCATCACTTCTTGCATCAAACTTACCTAAAGTTTCTTCATCTCTTCTGATATAACATTTGTTTCTGAATACCTTGAAATACTTAATAGTAGGAATTCTTCCAAACCATAGCTCATAGGGGGTATTTTTACTGTTTTCTCTTGCTTGAACTTGATTGAATACATAAACAATAGTATGAATAGCTTCTTTCCAGTAAAATTTTAGTAAACCAACCATGGTGATCATTGATCTAGCAACATCTTAAATTGCTCTATTTTTCCTTTCAACAACTCCATTCCGCTGAGGAGTTCTTAGAGAAGATAATTGTCTCTTAATTCCATGCATTTCACAAAACATATTAAACTCATGGGAGGTGAATTCTCCACCTCTGTCAGACCTTAATAATTTTATCTTCAAGTTTACTTCATTTTCAACCATAGCTTTGAATGTCTTGAATCTATCTAATGCATATGATTTCTCTCTAAGAAATGTAACCCATGTATATCTAGAATAATTATCAATCAAAAGCATATAGTACCTTTCACCTTGTATACTTCTCACTCCTACAAGACCACAGAGATCTGTATGAAATAAATGCAATATACTAGTAGTAGACTGTTCCTTTGATCTGTAGTGACTTCTTGCTTTCTTTCCAAATTGTAAATTCCTGTAGATAGCATTAATAGGCTTTGTAATTCTTGGTAAATATCTCACAACCTGAATTGCACTAATCCTTGCCAAGTTATCAAAATTCATGTGACACATTCTTCTATGCCATAACCAACTGTCATTAATTTGAGTCATGAAGCATCATCCATCAACACCTTTAAGTTGATAGATATTTCCTTTAGATTTCTTTCCTACATCAATCAATGTTCCAGATCCTTTCCAGATCTCACACCTCTCATCCTTAAACACAAGATCATATCCTTTACTGTACATCTGACCAACACTCAAAAAATTATGCCTTAATCCCTTAACATAGTAGACATCATCAGTATTATGCTTTCCATCAAAACTTACTGAACCTATCCCACAAATTTTAGCACCAGTATCATCTCCAAACATAACCAAGCCTCCATATTTTTCAAGTTTAACAAAATTTTATCACCAGTCATGTGATGTGAACAATCACTATCAACAACCCAATAGTTCTTTTCTTGTTTAGCATGTAGGGTAGAGATAACAATACCTTCATTTTTCTCCTTCTGCAGAGGGCTTTCCTTCACCTATTTTTTAGAATTAGCAGGAGTAGGTTCATCCTTTATAGCCAAGAAAAATCATTCATTGTCATTAGGATCTTCATACTCAGAATCTTCATCAAATATACTAGCATTCTCATTCACATAATATGTTCTATTAATTTTCTTTCCTTTCTTTTATTTCTCATATCTTTGTTTATTCCTCTTAGCTCTTTTTGGACACTTTACAACATAATGACCTATTTCTCCACAACTAAAGCATTGAAAGGGTAACTTACCTTCATACTTACCAGAGTCTTTCCTCATCCTTCTCAAAAAGTTAGCTTCTATTTCATCAAAGTTTTCTTCATCCGAATTTTCAGCTTTTGTAGCCTTAAAAGCAATTTTAGATTTGCATCCATTCCTCAGAGTCAGCTTCCTCATCTCATAAGATGTCAAAAATTCCCAACAATAGATCTTTAGTGTAGGTCTTATAATCTATATTCTATTTAATAGCACAGACCCTTCTCATTGTAAGCATCAAGGAGAGTTCTAAGAATCTTCTTTTCAATTTTTGTTTCATGTACAATAGCACCAAGTCCTTGCATTCTGGCCACTATCTCATCCAATCTCTATACATAAGCTTTAACATTCTCATCTTCAGACATGCAGAAGCTCAAACTGTGTCTCCAAATTTTGTAATTTTGTCTCTTTAACTCTCTCATCACCTTCATGCACTCTTTCCAAATCATCCCAAACTTCCTTAGTAGTCTTCAAATTCTAAACCTTAATCAACTCAAAATGTACCAAACTGTTCTTCAAAATGTACTTCACCTTATTGTTCGCTTCATGTGCTTTGATCTCATTAGTCGTGCTCAAACCATTAGCAGAAGGAGTGTAAGGATTCTTAGAGGCTTTCTCCACATCATATTTGTAATACTCCATATATTCTTCTATCAATATTTTCCAGATAGCATCATTAGTTCCATTAAACCTCGAATAATCATAAGTCATCTTGCTAGCCATCTTGGACCTTCCTCAAGCAGTTAAGCTCTTCACCATGGAACCAAGCTCTGATACCAATTTTGAACAAGACAACTGGAGGGGGGGTGAATTAGTTGTAAAAAATTGAACTTTAATTCTTTTATCGAAACTAACCCTCAACACTGCTTAGCAAATTAAACTTTAAATACTAGTGCAGAAACAAAAAACCATCACATAAACACAATAGCACTAGATTTATGAGGAAAACCCAATAAGGGAAAAAACATAGTGAGGATTAACTCACACGAAAGAGAATATCAAAACCAATTAAAAGAGGCTCACTGCCAAAAAAAGGACTCGTTGTCTAAAACAAGGACTCACTATCCAATAGGGCTAATAGCCTAGAGGGCTCACTACCACAGAGATACAAAGAAAATAAAGAAGACTTGTTATAGAGAGAAGAAAATATCAATGCAACAAAGGATTTCACCACAATTCTCTCAATCCACTTGCAGAAATGTATGAATGATAGAGTGCACCTTCAGGTCACTGCTTCCAGAAACTCAACATTTAGGCTTTGCATTGATTTTCCATACTTGCATCATACACCAACATACACACTAATTCACACTTATCTGTATTCTCTTTGCACTATTTTCTTTATTTCCTTTGTTCTCTTCTTTGCTTCTTCTTCCCTAACTCATTCTCTATTTATACCATCTTCAACTTTCAAACATATCCAAAGTTGGCCATCCAAACTTAAATTCAAATTAGGTTGGTGCCAAAACATCCTAGGGTGGAATTAGAATGAGGGTGACCCAAACACACACTACATCAGGATCCAAATAGATCTAACACACTTCACTAACTCTAAAAGTAGTATTCCACACAAGGTCGGCCAAACCAATGTAAAACACATAGAACAATTAAGCACGAACTTTCGAAATACCAAGATTATCTTCAATACAATCAAAACAACTCAACTCTAGAACCGCAAGTCATAAGACTTCATCAAAGAGAAACCTAGACCAATAACATTTCTCCTGAACCTCAACCAGAAACACATAAAACCATTGTTCACAACTGGTGAACACAACTCACATTGTACAATGAATCAACAGCCGAAAATTAGGATATATCAGCTTCCAACAACCAAGTTCAACATATCTGAACCATACAAATATAGGAGCAAATCTAGAGAAAAACTCAGAGCACCCACCAAACACTTGCAACATGTATTCATTACAATTTTCTCAATATCCTCAACATATACAACCAATAACTGTATCCATGACATAATGACAAAAACAATCAGTTGATAACCAATTAACCAGTTGACATCAATGACAACACCTTCAATCTTCCATTCTTGCAACAACACCAACCCAATGCAGATAAGTGGAGAGTGCGTGCTCTTCCATAGCATTGGAAAGATTAGAAGCCTCCCCCAAGGTGGCTATGGAAGTTTTTTGGGCCCCCTCTCAATGAGCTTGCTTGGGGGGATTGGAATGGGTGGTTGAGGAAAATAAAGAGAGAAATGACAACAATCAAGGAAAAGAAAGAGAGAAATGGTGATGGTTCAATCTAACCATTAGCAGGGAATCCTTGCGAAAAGGAATTTAGGGAAGAACCTAATGTCAGTGGACGGGTTAGACAAGGGCCCCACAATGCCACTGATATGAACACAAGTAGATTAAATAGAGAGTAGAACAAGAGGGATGAACATTGTGAGCTGTGGAAGGAAGTAGGTGCACAAGAGAAGCCTATTGGAAGGAGAGATTGTGCGATCTCTAAAAAAAGGGATTGTTATCAATGAGTCGAGAAGAAATGGTAAGGAAATGGTCATCCCTAATAAAACCTTAAGAAAATCTATAGCTATGCTGAAGGAGCATGCTTGCTTTGTAAAGTGGGGTAGAGGCAGATGTTTTGCAGAAAAGATGGTGGAATGGTGGAGAAACCAATGTGGCAAAGAGGTATGCATCAAATTTTTGGCTTTCAATTTTCTTTTGATCATATGCCCATGTCGCCACATTTGAAGGAAATTATTATGTTTGAAACACTCCTACAAATGGACGGAGTAGCATTTTACATTAAATAATGGGAGCCAAATTTCAATCCCCACGAGCATTAATTGGATAGAATAAAAGAATGGGTAAATTTGCACAACCTACCCTTAGAATATTGGGATGAGGAGGCCCTTAGTCTGATAGGGAATCAATTGGACACTTTAATAGGGGTGGATAAAGCCTTACTACATGGAGAAATGAAGGCACAAGCAAGAATCTGTGTAAAAATCAGCCTAGGTAGTGAGCACCTTAAAGAGTTGGAGATCATCATAGAGGTAGGTAAGTGGATCCAGGTCATAGATTGAGATCTTTCAGTGAGTAAAGTCCCCATATTTTCAAAATTTGATGCCATGAAGAAAGCTTCAGAACCGAGTAATGGATGCTTGGATGAGTTAGATAGTGTAGTTGTGAATAGTGGGGAAACCCCAATGAATGGAGTATGCCATAGTCAGGAAATAGAAGAGGTTTCTCTATAGGAGAATGGGGATCATGAGTTTATAGAGTAGGGAGCCTTGCCTATAAAAGAGAATGCAAATGGGGACTTAGAGTGATTTCCAAACCCACAAGACGAGGAGGGGACTAGTGAGGAATTTTTGGGTTTGATGGAAATAATGGGTGTGGTATATGAATTGATGAGCTACGTAGATCTCATAGAGAATGAATATATGAGAACTTTGAAATGGGGGATGGTGTTGGAAATAGTAGGGATGGACATGTGCTGAAGGAATGTAATCCTACAGAAGAAGGCGAGGCTTGAGAGATGGAGGGAATATTTATTCTTTGGAAGATAATGCCAATATCCCAACCACCCCGACGACTTAGGGGAAATGGGGTTAAAAGAAAGGAACAAAGCTAGGAAGTCTTCTGCTTATAGGGATGGCACAAGGAAAGGTAGGATGTCAAAAATAGAGAAGAGGGCTATGGATGGAAATGCAGAAGGCTAATAGAAACTCACCAAGATGCAAAGATCAGGGAAGGGAAAAACCCTTCCAAAGGAGTAATGAGGATCATATCATGGAATGTTAGGGGCTTAAATGCCCCTAAAAAAATGCCTTCTAAGGCACCACATGGAGACATCAAAAGCTGATGTTCTCATGATTCAAGAAATAAAATTAAGAAATGAAGAAGTAGAAGTGTTTAAAAAGAAATGTACAGTGTGGAACACAAAGCATGTGGAAACAATAGAGGCTTCTAGGGGACTGCTTATGATCTGAATACCACTAGCAGCCTATTTATAAAAATAGTGGGAAATAACAACTTGATTCGCTACAAGGTGAGAAGTTTATCTTCAAATCTAGTTTTCACATTAATTAATATATAAGGTCCCTCAAGTTGCATCCTCAAGAGGGATTTGTGGGCAGAGCTCAGTGCTTTTTGTAGTGGGGTATCCCTTGGGAATTGCATTTTAGGGGGAGATTTCAATGCAATCACTCACAATGAGGAAAAGTCGGGGGCACACAAAGAAAGTACCAGTCCCAAGTAAATTTTGAGAATTTTTTGAGAGGAAATGAGTTGTTTGAAGTTTAGATGGATAATGGAAAATATAAGTGGACAAACAAGAGGCTAGGTTTTAGTCATATTGTAGAAAAAATGGACAGATTTTTGTTTAAAGGTGACTTGGGAACTTTTCCATTCACCCTTGAAGGAAACATTTTACCCCAATCAGGGTTAGACCACTATCCCATTAAATTAGAAATAATGGGAGAAAAGAGACCTATGAGGTGCCCTTTCAAATTTGAGAGCATGTGGCTTAAGGATCAAGACCTTCTAAGACTGATTGATATTTGGTGGAAGGGCTAAAAAATATAGGGCTCTAGGATGTTTGGTGTAGTATCTAAATTGAAAATTCTCAAGCAACAATTAAAGGAATGGAATAAGACTCACTTCAAAAACATTTTTGAATCTAAATGTAGGTTGGAGGAAGAACTGACAATGCTAAATGAAGTGGTATTGTCCTCAGGAATGAATAGTGAGAGGTATTTGAAGGAAAAAGGAGTTGCTTAAAGAGTATGAGGAGGTACAAAAAAAAGAAGTATTCTGGTAGTAGAAATAAAGGGAGTCTTGGATGTTAAACAGGGATAAGAATACTAAATTTTTCCATAATAGCACTAAGGACCAAAGAGAAATTAACATAATTAAAAATTTATGGGGAGCTAATGGGTCAAGCCTTGAGACCCCATAAGGCATTGCTAGGGAAGTTGCTAGGTATTTCTAAAATATGCTAGACAATGTGGAAGGGTCAAATCTCACATCACATTTAATCAAATCTTGAGGGTTATTCATTGGTTGGTCAGTGAAGGACAAAATAATATGCTAATGAGTAAATTTACAATAGAAGAAATCAATGCAACAATGTTCTAACTACATCTAGATAAAGCACTAGGGTTGGATGACTCTCCTACTCATTTCTTTGAAAGTTGTTGGAGTTCAGTGTGTTGTGATGTGGTGGTTTCCATAGAGGACTCAAGGAGTTCAAGAATGGTTATAAGAGAGGTGAATAATACTTTCATTTATTTGATTCCTAAGAAGGAGAAACCATCATCAGTAGATGAGTTTAGACCCATTTCCCTATGCAATACACTATACAAAATTATGGCAAAAGAAATCACAAACAGACTGAAAAAAATTCTGCTAGAAATAATTTCTGAGCAGTTAGGGTTTGTGCCTAGGAAATCAATCCTGGAGGGGGTCATCATTGTGCAGGAAGCCATTCAATCTATTTAAAGGACCAAAAATAAGAGAATGCTACTAAAACTAAACATTAAAAAGCATATGATGAAGTGGACTAGAGATTCTTGTGCAAAGTGTAGTTGGCCTTTGGGTTTGATAAAAAAATAGATAGATTGAGTTTCTAACTGCATAACTAGGCCCAAATTCTCAATCATTGTGAACGGATCTATAGAAGGTTACTTTGAGGCATCTAAAGGAATTAGATAGGGAGACCCTCTCCCACCCTTCTTGGTCATTATCATGGTGGAGGATCTAGGAAGGGCTTTGAGTAGAGTTGCAAACGTAGGGGAATTGAAGGGAATTCAAATTACAAATTGTAAGTGTGGAAAATTAATGAGTAAAATAACAAACAACACTTCTTAATGAAAGATTATATCAAGAGAATCAACAATTAATCTAATTAAAGACATGAAAACTCTTGAAAGCATCTCATTGTTCCCTATCTCTAAAGATTTATTAAATCGCAGAGGGCTCTCATATTTAGTTAGCACTATGACTGTTAAAATGTCAATCTAGAGAATGGGATGATTATGATTATGATGCTAAAGCTATATGACTCTATTTCTAAGTGCAATGATGAAATACTTTTGATGCAAATGACATTAAAAAAGCTAAATGAAACTACTTTAAACTATGATGAATCTAAATGAAATGCCATGATTATGATTATACTTATTGCTATTGCTAAATACTTGAATGCTTGATTGCTATTTTTGCAGAGTAAGATTGCACAAAGTTGGGATCCATTTCCTATAGAATGAGGTTGTATTTATAGATTCCCGATAGCACATTTGTGAAGGGGCAGCACAACAAAGGTCTAGATTTGATCTTGAGGATTGAATGGCGAAGAATGAAGAAGCCTGAGTTGATCATGGGGATTGTTCCTCCCCATGAAAACATTAGGCCAGGGGATAGGAAGAATTAGAGGAAGGAGATTGACAAATTGATTTCCAATTTGTCTCCACAACTTTCCTGTGAATACCAGTTGAATTAAATTAGATGTTTTATATCTAATTTTATTGGTGAGTGAATAGAGGAAATTTCCCTTTATTTGAATATTTTGATTTATTCAAATTTAACAAAAAAAATATATTTAATTAAATGAAACAAATATTTGACATTTGCTTATTTAATAAAAAGGGATATGATAATTAAATAAAACTTTATGATATTTTATTTAATTAAGAGGAAACATGATTTAGATAAATAAATAATACAAACTATTGAAGTTGCTTATTTAATTAAGATAGAATAACTTAAAATTGAAGAATTTAGAAAGATGAACTATATAAATAAATATTTCTATTTATTTAATAGTAGATGAATTTAAGGTTAATTAATCAAATAAATTGTATTTAATTAATTAGATTATATAGACCATTTTTAGGTGTATACACAAACAGTATGCTTGCGGTAACCCATCAACAATTCACAAATGATACTATGATTTTTGGAGAAGATAAATTTCGTGAAGCTTTCCAGTTGAAAGAAGTTTTGGATCTCCATTCAAAGGCATTTGGTCAAGAGGTAAGTGAAGTGAAATCAAAATTGTATTTTTTTTCACACAACTCCATGGAAAGAACATGAGATCCTTAGAATATTGAGATTTAGGAAAGGACAATTTCCATGCACATACCTTGGATTTCGTTTAGAAAAAGGTGTGGGTACCAATAGATTATGGGGTCCCCTGGTAAATAAAGTAAATAGTCGAATGTCATCATGGAAGGGGTGGTGGTTATGTTGGGTCGATAGGCTTGTAATCTTGAAAGCTGTTATTTTTCGTGTTGCCTATATATTTGTTGTCTTGTCTAGCATTACCCAAGGGAATGCATGAGACTTTGAATCAAAATATGAGTAATTTATTTTGGAAAGGAAATGCAAATAAGAAATTTTTTGTTCTAATTGCATGGGATAGGATATGTAATGCGAAGGAGGTGGGGGGTATAGGTTTATGGGATCTCTTGAGGAAAAATAAGGCATTGGGGACCAAGTTGATCTGAAAGATGTACATAGAGCGCAAATCAAAATAGGTTCGATTTCTTCAAAATAAATACCTAGGGAATGAAAGTGAGAATAATATTTTCATACATGCCACCCTTCCCAAAGGCTCAAGAATATGGAATTTCATGGTGGAGTGCAGGCCACTCATAATAGAGTTCTTATCTTGGGACATTCACGGCGATGACTCGACTCTCTTTTGGGAGGACTCATGTGGGGGTTACCCCACTATTGACAGTTTAGTAGATCTTCAAACAACAAAAGCTCTCTTGTCACAATTGTGGGGTATGAAGGTCAAGGATTACATGGAGAGTAATAGTGCTGATGAGACTTGCAAGTGGCAGTGGAAGGATTTCAGTAGGTTTAATCTCTCGAATGTTGAAATATCACAGTCAATTCTCAAGAATAGAACCATAATTATTCAAGAGGGCAAGGATAGGGTGGTTTGGACTGGTTCTAATTCAAGACAATACAACACAAAGGATGGTTTATCAATGTTGGTGAATTAGGATGGGAGGACTTTGCTCCCTTGGAATTTATGTTGGGACAAAAGATGCCTTTAGAAAGCAGGGGCTTTCTCTTGGATAGCAATCTAGGGAAGGATTTTGACAGTAGACAGGTTTAGAAAAATAGGCTATCAAGGCCCATCGTGGTGTGTAATGTGAAAATCAAGTGAGGAAGAGGAAAATCACTTGATACTTGGATGTCCTTTTTCCTAAGAATGTTGGAGGTGGTTGTGCACAAAGTTGGGTTGGGTTGGCACACTTATTAATGACATCTTGTCCCTCTTCAAATCTTGACCACTAAATCTTGACAACTATTAAAAAGGAAGGTGGTGTACTCATGCATATGGCTAATCAATCATTCTATTATGTTGTGGAAGATTTGGAAGGAGCAAAATAGGAGGATATTTCAAGGTAAGGAAATGTCAGTTTCATCTTTTCAAAACAAGGTAGAGGTAGCCATAGTAGAAATTTTGAATAGTAGGATGGCAATGCTAAATCCTTAGAAATTAGAGTTCACAGATTGGGATGCGAAATTGAGATTGGGGTGGTTTGGCATTAAGATCCCAAAATTTGGTAGTAAGGAGGTCATAAGAAAGCATATCTTTGGGCCAAAGCAGTTGGTGGCCCCCTGCTCAATCATGGGTCAAGATAAATTTTGACATGGCATCAAAAGGGAATCCAAGAAGGTCGGGTGCAAGTTGCATAATTCATAATAAAAGAGGGGCTATAGTAGGGAAAATGGTGGTTCCCCTTCCAGTTGGGATGAATAATGTTGCAAAGATGCAGGTAGTGATATAGGGGCTTTAGTTTTGTCATGAATTAAGACTCAAAAGTATTGAAGTGGAAGGGGACTCTTCCTTGGTGATAAGTGGGCCCTCAAGTCGAGTAAGATTTCAAATTGGAAGCTTCGAGGGCTAGTGGAGCATGATGTTGAGTTGTTGGGGAAGCTTGAGTGCTTTGCGATTAATCACACGTATCGAGAAGTCAACTATGAAGTAGAGAAACTAGCAAATCTTGGTGCAGATGGGGTGCACAAGAAACACTCTTACCCCTTGTCTCTCAAGGGTTAATTGGTGTCGTGGGTGGTCTCAAGCGGTTAATCCCTATGTGAGTGACAGGTGGAGTTTTGGTTGCTTAGAGCGAGCTTCAACGACATAAGTTAAAATCTACGCTAGTATCTTGAAATCAAATCAAACAAAAATAAGTTAAATGCGACCAGGACATTTGGCACTCATTCACATGTTTGAGTGTCATGTTTGTGACTCAACTGTGGTAGACTGTGATGAATTGATAGATGGCTAAGGCGAAATCATGTGGCATACACGTGGCATCAAGGCATCAACCTTGGTCTATTTTTTGGGACTTGGTAAAATTAGGATGTGTGGGAAAAAATTGGGTTGCAAATGTGTGGCGTTGATGAGCGGGAAGTTTCAAGTGATTGACCGCATGATGCTCGTGCACTCCCTTAGAAGTCTTGCTTGGTCTTAGTGATAGTGTGGTGCACAAGACCGACATGTGGCAATATTAATGTCGAGGTGAGGACAAGTGGCACCCAAGTGCTATCCTGCGTACCTCACTTGCACTAGAGTTAGGAATTATTACACTGACAAGACAAGTGGGAGTGTTGTCTGTGGGCCACATGCCCCCATTTAGAGATAAGTGCCACATATAAAAATGAGCATCAATATTGCATCCTTTTCACTTAAGTGGATTTGATGTTTGAAATATTTTAATTATAGGGTCTTTTCACTCATGTCAACTTCTTTACTCCAATGCGTAGGCTAGCTGTGGGAGTTATAATGAAGCATGGATTATTCTTGGCTCTTGCCCTTGCGATAAGACTAAGGGATGTACTCTCAGTTCAGAATAGTTGTACAGACAGATTGTAATCTTAGCAAGCCTTTAATTGGAAAGCCTTGTCATGTGCGAGATGGTCTTTAAAGATTGATTTCAATGGCCAAAGCTTCAGTAAGGATGAAACATTTTGTGGGTGGACACTCCTATAAGGCTGGTGAACTCCCAATGACAAATGCCATTTTTGGGTGAAATTTTTGAACTTGGATTGAGGTAGATTCTTCTTGACAATGATTTCTTATCGCTTGGAGTTGTGAAGTTGGTGTTGGGATGTGACTTCTTAGTGGCGGATGAGAAGTATTAGGTGGGTTCAGATATATCTTCTTGGTTGGTTGCAACACTATTGGACCTTCAACTTCCAAAAGGGGAAGTTTTATAATTAGCAAGAAAGTCGGTGAAGCTAGACCTACTTAAAGGTCTTGATGAAGTTGTGGCTTCCGCTCAACTAGGAGTCAGAATACCTAGGCCAAAGGACCTAGGTTTGCTCAATGTGTTGGGGTAGTGGTTAGGCATATCCCTTTTTGTTGGATATTAAAGGTGATGATTTGCTGCTGTATAGGACTCAGGCATTGGAGGGTGTCAGGTTCTTGAGGAGATGGCTGAACATGGAACCAGTGTAGGACTTTGCCTCGGTGGGTAATTTTAGAACTTATTTGGAAGGCATTGTGGGTGTATAAGATTTTTTGCTCCAAATTTTGGCTCCTTTTTGTATTTTCCATAGGTAGCATGAGGCAATTTTGTGATGTTGGTTGGATAGGATTGTATGGGTTGATCCAATTTTGAAAGCAACACATTTTTGGCTGGTTGAAAGTGTGTGCTTCGTCTAAGCACATAATTACATACAGAGCATGTATTTCTATTTGAATATTAATATAAATTACTTGCTTACGTATACAACACTTAGTAGATTCCTTTGTATTAATATTATTTTTGCCATTAAGAATAATGTATTCCTTTGTTTTGATTTTGTTAAAATACATGATAAAGTTAGTAGATTCATGTTTGAAGTTAACAACACTTTGCTACAAATGAATAGATACCAGTTTCATTATTTTCACCCACCACCCCTACTATGTCATATCCCTTTCAATGTCTGCATTATTGTTTGACAATCAGATCTTCAATCCTCTATTCCTTAGCGGTAGGAGCGGGAAAAATTCTGTACGCAACGTTCTCAAATACTTTGGGCTTACAAAAGAAATATAAGTGGCTATCAACATTCAAAAAGGATTGTTGATTTAGTCAATCACATGGTTAATGAAGTGGTAGGAGAATCCCTTTACATAAAGTCAATCACATGCATATTGTTATCATTATAAAAGGCCTCCTCAACTGTTCTAAATCTTCAAGAAACATGTCTAGTCATGAAGGATGTTTTTAATCTAGTTAATTGGATTAAGTAGCTCACAAGTTTTTGCTGCTAACTATAAAGAGGAATGCAATTATAAAAATTAGAAAGGGATTTTAAAATATTGCTTTTCATATACATATTATAATAATAATTTTGAGAAGGAATCTATCAACGGTCTTCATTTGGGTGAAGCTTCCAAGCCCATCTTTCAAATATTGGGAGGTTGAGATCTTGAAGAGTGTATTTCTTTTCATTGGTCAGTAAATTGCTGTTGATTCAGTGATCACTTTTAGAAAATGGTTGTTGTTTGTCAGATTTTGTATGTTTGCAGATGTGGGTAAGGTTCTACTTCCTTCTATTACTTTGTCTTTCAAACGAGACGATCAGATTCAGCATATAATGTATGAGGATATCATAATTTTGTGTCAAAAATGTCATATAACTGATCACCCTACCTTTGGGTGCTAGAACAAAAATAAGTCACAAAATTCTTCAAAAAAATTAATAATGAAGTATATGCTCATCCTTAGAATGATGTGGAGTAATTGCCAAATGTTGGAGCATTGGGTGATCCTTCTCCATCTTCCCCTTTGCCAGGACTTATGGGCACAATCGTCTGAGGTTTAGAGATGGCTTGTAGAGATCAGATTCACAAGGACCAAAAGGCTGATCCTTAGTTTGAATAAGTTTCCAGCCCCACAAACCCCAACTTTCTAGTTTAGATAGAAGAAAAATACAATTGGATGCAAGTCTTCCTAGATTTTTTGTGGATTCTTCTAGTTTTGAATTGACTTTCAAAAAAGGCTAACCAATTGGAAAGGAAAAATGCATCATTGTTTGTTGCGAGGACAATTAGTAGTTCCCAAAATTCTCTGGGACGCTTTGGTTTCAATCTGTCTCGAGATGATTGATCTTTTGTTGCTCTTTCCCATTTTGAATTGCGATGTAAATACATTACAGACTGTTTTCAACATCTAGACTGTATGTTACATAATACTGTAACTTTGTTGTATTGTGATCTTTATTGATATATTTTGTAGTGATATTATAAAAAGTTTTGAGGTCCTTTCAAAACCTACCTTTTATTCTCTATCAATAATAACTTTTATGATATGATCATCCACTTTTTTTATGAGTGCATAATATTAAATATAAAGTTAATTATAATTCAAAATTAGGTTCAATTAGTGAGAATGCAATTTAAAATAAAATAAAATAATGATGATTAAATTTTATAAAATATTAAATTAATTATATAAATTTTAGAAACAGAAAATTGTTTTACTAGCAGTTAACCCATTCAACTATTAAACATGAAAAGTATAGAACATCTTTCAATAATCTCATTACAATATGAGCACACCTGTGATGTTACCTGATACAGAACCATGAACACTGATTTCCTGCATCAACGAAATTTCTCAATAATTAAATTTTTATCAATAAATCAAGAACAATTTCATCTATATCATCTTTTTCCAACAATCTTCTTAACAACAAATTTATAATTCCCTGTCACCTCCTTCACTTTCTTTGTACTTGTACACCCACACTCACTACGAAATCTGTATAAGTGAGTAACTGTAACGTGTTGAAACATCATTGATTGGAAGGACACAAATCCTTATGTTTTTTATTCAATTGATATAAATCTTTGCTTGTTGACTGCAGTGGGAATTTCTAGCTCTACCATGGGAAGGTCTCATTCCCATAAAATGTCCAGGGATGTTGATGTTCCTGAGGTTGTGGGCAAGGTTTGATGTCGAATTTAGCCAAACCATCTGATCAGAGTTTTGCTGCACTCAGTGAACCATCTCTCATCTCTCAGCTAACCAGGCTTAAGAACTCAGTCTGCTGGCACTGTATACCTCCAAGCGAATTACAATAGAATTGGACTTCTAACTATTTTCAAAAATTTCAAAAATCCACTTCTTGTTTTCTTACATAAGCTCTATATAACTTCTACTCTGACCCCCTGCCAACTGGCCAGTCTTTATTTAATCAGTCATTAACTCCATTCATATCTCGCCATTGAATAATAGATCAATTTTTCTATTTATCAAATCATAATATTGATGTAAAAATTTAAGACATTTTTTTCAAATTCATGGACTGCTTATTAAAAAACAATCACCTATATTGAACCAGCCTATAGTTTTGAACAGGTCAGGCTTATTCCAACCATTGAGCCTTCCTTCAACAGGGCTGCTAAGCATTAGTCACTCCTGTGGTGATGGTGGGCACTCTCATAATATTTGTTCTAGCAGCTCTTAATACCAAACCAACTAAATTGAAGTTCCATCAATCCTACCAAATCCCATTTGCATTTTACCAAAACTGCACTAGTCAGTTAGAAATAGGTTCAATTCCTGAATGAATTAAATTGCAAACCAAGTTCAGAAAAGCTGCATCTCTAAAATAATTAAAGACAAAAAGAATCAATCATTTAGAACTAAACTTCTTGGAGTCTTGATAAGAATACTATAATGAAATCTCAAAAAAATTTTAACTTCAAATTATGAAGGAATCATTTATCGTTCTTAACATCATTTCATCATCCTTCACTGCTAACAACTGTTCACAAAAATCTGAAGCTGCCAAATTCAATAAATATAACCATGATAGACAGAGCCTAACAGGTTGAATTCCAGAAAGAAGAAATGAGGACATTTCATAAGGACTAATTGCCTTTTATAATTAATTCTATTTATACTAAATGACCCTTATATCTATAATTTGCTCCCTGAATGCCTGACAACAATACTCTTATCAAAAACAGAACAACCCCTATTCATTCAAGCGGCACTCCTTGCTAGATAGCCTTGATAAGTCTGATCCTCCACCATGTTCTGCATCTGCAAATTCTTATAGAACTGCACAATAAACTCTTCTGCAGCTCTGTCCACATCTTGTTCCCTTATAACAACATTATTACACATATGATTATCTCTGCCATAATTTTCATCAGGAGATACTGCTGCACTTGCCAACGAAGCCCCAACCAGGTGATGCTCTGGTTTCAGAAGGGATTTTTTATTCCCCCCTGAATATTCACTAAGCCAGTTACGGATAAATTTCAATACCTTCTTCCCCTTCATCTTCTAAAGATGAGAAATAGCAGAATTATAACTCTCTAATAACTTATAAGAGAATAGCTAAGGCTAACAGTAACAGCAATATATTCCTAAGAAAATTCTTGAGCCCAATAAACCTCACAAGTCTTATGTCTTCACAAAGCAAACAGAAAATTTGAAGCACAAAATAACTTGGAAGCCATTCAAGACTATAAGAGAAAGATGGTGAAACTATATAAGGTTCGTAAAGGTTAGGGTATATACAGCTACCATTAGTTTATGCTACTTTACCTAACATCTGGATTTAATAATTAATGACATATCCTACTCTTTTCCTTTGTTTTTATTTCGGTCAAACACTGCAGGTGCATGATTTTTCTGGGATTCATGTCTTAAATTGAACAATTTAGCATGCATTACTGAAGACATAAATGTACTCAAGTTTTGATTTCAATTATTTTAAAGCACTATCATGATTATCTCAAAGTTACTACTACTACTGTGACATATTCCCTTCAAATTGCTCTTAAAATGGCCCATTATGTCTAACTTAAGATTTTTTCCATATATTTTATGCTCTTAAAGTTCAAAAGTAATATGGCTGGCAATCGACATTCAAAAAGTAAGGTACATTCCATTGGATCTTTCTAAAGCTATTTACAAATTTGTTTAGTTGTCTCAACAAAGGCAACTCTGACAAGAAAATTTCAAAACCATGTGACTGAAATACCAGTCAAGATACACATTTATGCAAATTGAATATTTATAAAGACTCCACCACCGTATCACTTAATAAAGTGAAACTGGAATCTTGTAAGTGGTTACAATATTACAACTTTTGCAGAGTCAAGCACATTGCAGGCACTTAATAAAGTGAGCCAGAATCTTCAACAGTGTATCTATAATTACTATAATCATACATGTTGACTCAAGAGACAACTTCACATGATGTGTTGAAGGCTAATCATATGATTCATGGTTTAATACCACAGATCCCAAAAAAAACAGAGAAAAAAGCAAATAAATGTAATGTGAATTTGAATTTCATATGATTTCAATCCTAAAAGGAAGAAGTGTGTCTTGATTGTAGGAAATCAAGAATTAAAATAGTTATCAAAGGTATAACCTTTATACCAGATAACTTTCTTCTGAAGATTTCCCACATTATATAGCTACATAACATGGAAAGTGGCAAGCCCGTTTGTGGGGTAACAGTAAATAATATTCGCAGCAATAATAGCTATTAAAGGTTTGTTAGTTGTTTGATGTATCAAGTAATCAGTGGGACCTCCTTTTAACAGATTTTGTGAAATAAATTTTTTGATAGTGTTTTAAGAGCATGGTGGGGCAAAATTTGAATTGAGAAATATAAATAGTGAATCTATGCATAATGGCTGTCTGTTTCTAGGCATTAGAATTAATAATAAGGTTGAAGGGGAAATATCACTGGGCAGATGTAGCTTTTATTATCAATCTTATTGCGGAGGGTGATTCAGTTCTTGTCCTGATTCGAGACTTAGATGTTAGTAGAAGAGGTCCTGGTGCTGGGTTCTAATTTTGAGAGTGCGACCTTTCAATGTTATAGATGTAAATTGGATGTTGTGGCGGAATTTATGACTAATTTTGGTGTTAATCAGGGACCTCTTACAACCTTACTTAGCCACCTCTTTACTTCATTGGAGGGATTAGATCAAGATAAAAGCTTCTTTGATTTTTTATTTTTTTTTGGTTTGATGATTATAGGATTATTTTGATTCATGAAAGTGTTTCGGTCATAGTTTTGCAGTAGAGGTATTTATGCAAATGTTTTGATGGGCTTTTATTTAGTGTGTGCAAGGAGCATCATTCGTTAAGGTAGCATGTGTGTTTCTCCTAATTTTTTTAGTGATGACTCATTGTTTGATGTTCTCATTTTGGTTGGCTGATTGGGAGGTGGTTGTATTGTGTGGGTTCCTTATTCTTATCATAGCTTGCAAGGAGAATGTGTAATCTATAAGGATCTTATGTGCAAAGGTGCAATTTTAGTTAGATATTTGGTTTATATATTCTATTGCCAATCTTGTGTAGCATTAGGTTTTGGTTTTGTAAAGGTTGTTTTAAGGGAGTTTGGACTAGGTATACTAGGCTATCCTTAGTCTAAAGCTGTGGTGTGAAATGAATTCATTTCTAAGTTGGTGCATGTGGTTTGAGATGATGCTTTTAAGTTTTGGCTCCTAGAAATGCTATTGCTTAATCATTTCAAGGGATTGTCTATGAATCCTCTTATGAGAATTGAGATTAAATTTAAGGAGGTGTTAGGTGCTCATATAAAGGAGCATTTGGTATTAAGGCAACTTGAAATTGTATTCCTTGGAACAAGAAGTCAATGTTATTTGAAATTACTACACAAACATGGGAAAAGTAATGTTGGGTTTGATGGTCATGCACAAAAAGGGCCATTTGGAAGTCACTAGTGACCACACATTTGATCAAGTGTGTCAAATTGGGGAATAAAAAGGTGACTAAATCATTGATTTTGAACAAAACACAATCATGTTATGTTAAAGTAAACATAATGCACACACATTACATAATGCATGTGTGTCATATAAAATGCACATTTTACATAATGCATGCATGTTAGATAACAAGCACACATTATTTGTAGTTATAACAATAAAAAGGAATTTGCTATGATCAAGTTTCAATCAAGAGGTGTAAAAGAAACAAAAACCAAACACATTTTGTGCATTGATAGCATTTCTAAACCCCACCCAAAATTATCTAAATCATGTCACACAAGAGGTAAGTAGTCAATATTTTCATTTTTTTAATCAAATCTTGTTTGAATTTTCATAAATTTTGATTTTATACAAATACATTTCTTATTTTTTATTATTTTTATACCATCTTTTGTAAACCCTACCCCAGAACCTAATTTGATAAAGAAATATTTGAAGAGATGTGCAAATGTGGTTTTAGATAGAAATTTGGCTTCTATATTCTACTACCAATCTCTTGTTCCATTAGTTTTTTTAAAAGTTGTTCTAGGAGAGTTTAGACTAGGTGTGCAAGGCTCTCCTTAGTCTAAAGCTATGGTGTGACAATATTTCATTTCTAAGTTGGTGCATGTGTGGCATATACCATGCACATGTTGCATAATGCATGCATGTTATATATTGTGCACAAATTATTTATAGTTATAACAAAAAAGGCATTTTCCTATGAGTAAGAGGTGTAGAAGAGGAAGAACTTGAATGCATTTTGCACATTGATAGCATTTGCAAACCCCATTCCAAGTTATTCCAATGCCCTAACACATAAGAGATAAGTACTCAAGATTTTCATGTTTTTTATCAAATCTTATTTGCATTTTGATTTTGATTTTTTATAATAAATTTCTCAATTTTAATTATTTTGATACTAGCTTCTATGAATCCTACCTCAAAACCTAATTTGGTAAAAAATTGTTTAAAGAGAGCTAGCATAATCTAAATTTTCTTCAATAGTTCCTATAGACCCTCCATAAAGCCAAGATGATCTATCAGGGAATTTATAACAAATTCAAATACAAATTATAGAATTAGTTTTAACATTGAGGTCATCTATAGCAAGCCCTCACCATGTGTCACTTGCAAGTACATTGGAAGCAATGGTGAAGAAAATTTACTTAGTGACAAGTCCTATCCATCAATGGAAAACTCAGAGATTCATGTCACCAATTTCATGCAACAACTCACTATCCTAAGTGAAGTGAAAAAAAGAGATAATAGAAGGAAAAAATTGTGCTATTTATATAGATCTAAAATTTAATGCAATCATTGTTGTGACTTCAAAGAGATCCTCTATCCATTGGTGCAATCACAATATCATAAAAAATAATTTCTTGGTTAGATGGTGGATGATCTTTGACCAAAATCCTTGTAATAACCATGAGGTGTTGCTATGTGTTAAAATAAAAATTTACTATGAGTTTGTTCACAAAATTCTTAATTATTTTGATATGAAGGAGTTTTAGGGTAAAGGATAAGGCTCTAGCCAACATATTTAGTGGGATCTCATCAAGTACCAAATCATCAAGGAAGATTGCTAATATCCATCATGTGATGGTGCCATCTATTAAGGAGACTATATAGATGTATACCTTTCATGTGTTTGTTAGCCTTACAAACACCCTTAAAGAGCTTGACACACATATGTCTTGGTCTTATAGTTTAGTAGATAATTATGTAATAGGATTGTCAAGTTCTAGTGTTGTTACATCCTAAACTTATGCTATAGTTTCTATCCTATTTACTTTGGAGGAGGTTGTGGCCTATACGGTGTCACCTCCTATGAGTGCATTCATTATCTTTGTAAATTATTGTGTGCTTACGTGGTGGTCAAGCAATATAACATCAAGAATCAAATAATTTGGTGATAACTGATGAGCTAATATGTGATTGTTTGGTGATCATGTAGAGACATTTTTATACAAATTTATAATATATATTTTATATTTTACACTTAATATTGTAAAATGCACTTTCAAATACATTGTAATATCTAACTTGGTAAAATACATAGCTCCATTCAATTCATCTAGCAAATCATCAATGACTGGAATAGGAAACTTATCTTTAATGGTGTACATGTTCAACACTCTATAATCTAGACACATGTGCCAAGTGTCATCCTTCTTACGTACCATCACCATAGGTGAGGAGTAAGCACTTTGGCTGTGCCTGATAATTCCTGCCTCTAGCATCTCCTCAACAATTTTTTCTATCTCACTCTTTTGTATGTGTGGATACTTGTAAGGCCTAATGTTCGGTGGTTGGCTCCTTGGAACTAACTATATGGCATGATCATGATCCCTCTTAGGAGGAAGTCCTTTAGGCATATCTCCAAGAACAACTGAGTGACGATCAATTATAGCTTGCAAATTTGGATGAGTAGGAGCATTAGATTGAAAGAATTCTAATGAACATAGCTGGGCCACAAATCCATCCACTCCTTTCTTAAGCAACTTTTGCATTTGATGAGAGCTTACCATTTGTGGGGATTTTTCCTTCAAACCCCCTTAGCTCTACTACCCTTCCTTCTGATTGAAATCTCATGAATAGTTCTTGGAAGTTCATCTCAATCCTTCCCAATGTAGTAAGCCATTATACTCCTAAAACAATATATGTTGCACCCATGGATATCACATACATTGGGGTATCAAGTTGATAATCTCCCATGGATAATTTAATGCTACGAAACTTCCCTGAACAACTAATTGTACCACCATCTGCAATCAAAACTTGAAACTCTAGAGCTAGATATATAAAACAATTTAGACAAGTAGCTAACTTTTTGTTGATGAAATTATGAGTACTACCTGAGTTGATCAACACTGTTACCTTTTGCTTCTTTAAGAACCCCACCACCTTGAGAGTTTGTGGAGCATTGCAACTTGAGAGTGCATGAAAAGAAATGATTGGTTGAGAATCATGTGATTCCTCATTTAACTCCCTTTCATCCTCTAGTATGGATTCCTCCTCTTCTTCCTCACTTGGACCTTCAATATACAACAATTTCTTTTTACTGCATTTATGTCCTCGGCTGTATTTTCTATCACAATTGAAACACAACCCTTTTTCTCTTTTCTCCTCAATTTGTTGTGGAGTCAACCTTGTAGGTTGTGTTGAATATCCCTTCTCTCTTGTCACATTAGCTCCTTGCTTCTTAGGAATCAAATACTTCTCCTCTACCCTGCATGCTAAGATAAAAGACTCATTTATAGAGCTAGGGCTAAACATGCGTACCTCATGTTGAATGTGATCCTTGAGACCCCCCAAGAATAAATCATTCAAGTTCTCCTCTGTAATTGTATCCACTCTTAAGGATAGATTTTGGAATTGCTGAATATAATCCTTAACTAATCTTGTTTGTTGAAGTTTAGCAAGCTGGCTGAAGAAGTTGTCTATCATGCTATTGCTATATTGTGCTTGGAGTTCCTTTGTAAAAATTGACCATGATACAGTGAGCCCCTTTTTCCTTCAATAAGTGTAAAGCCAATGATACCAAATGAATTGATCTGGTTCTAGATATAGGGAAGCCATAGTGAGATTTTGTCCATTTGGGATTTGGTGTACTTCAAAAAAATTCTCCATTTGGTTTATCCATGTTAGAGGATCCTTGCCATCGAACTTGCACATATCCACCTTTGGAAATAAATTCCTAGATCCCATAGGAGTATTAAAACTTGTGTCAATGTTAGCTGACCTGGAATTTTCACCTTGGTTGCTTGAGAACTCCTTTCTTGGTTCGGTCATATAGGTGCTTAACATGTTTTGTATATCTGATATATCTCCTCTTAGTTCACACATATCCATCTTCATTGAGGAAATGTCTTCCTTGACATTACTAATTTCCTCATTAGGATTAATATCCTCTATTGTTATCCCATCCTTATTAGGAGTCTTCCCCGAAGTGACAACATTCTTTTTGCCCCTTGTTGCAGGCCTCGTCATGATGGGAACCAATAATTTTGAAATAAATCACACAAATGAAACTAAAATTCTCTTAAATTTTTATTGTAACTTACTAGGGCCAAAATAACTCACCTAAAAAAAATTCCAAGAAATAAGCAGATTTGCAGCCTTGAGAGTGATATTTGTGAAAACCTTAATTTTTCAATAACTTTCTTATTTATGCTCCAATTCCTCCAAATTTTTACTATAAGCTCCTTTAGTATGTCTTCAAAAACCCAATAAAAATTAGGCTCCAATTTGGCAAGATGTGAGAGATATGAAGATTCTAAATAAATTGTGTAAAACCCTAATTCTGCAATATTTCACTCAATTCTACTCCAATTCTTCTGAAATCTGGACTGTAGCTTCTTCAATATGTTCTTCAAAAACCCTTTAAAAATCAGAATTTTTTTTTCCAAAGTTTGAAATATATGCTCTTCCCAAAATTGCCTCCAACATTGAGAAAAAAACCTTGCCTCTACGGTGCCAAGATCATGCTTTGATACCACTTTTTATGAAATAACTTGCACAATAGAAGAATATGATATGAAATATGCTGCAAATACTTGATAATAATTTAGAATAACAAGCCTCTTTGAGGGGGAAAACCTCAAAATATCTCTAATGAGAACACACTTCACAATATGATGATGAAGTATGACTCACAACCTCCTATATATACCTATTTATGCCTAGGATATCACCTAGGCCGACTTAGAAACCCCTATATAAGACCTAGGCCAACCCAACCAACTAAATAATAATATAATAATGATAACATGACTTAATTAGGAGTTAAGATAGCCACAAGCCGACTATTCATAACCTGATGTACACCAATATTAAGGGCGTAGCAAAGTGAGGACACACTATTTTAAATCACTTTGATGTAAATTTATGCAATTCCTCTGATCCAAGGACATGAGTCTCTTGATGATGTTTATTGTTAGAGGTGAGAAGAATTAGACTACTAAAATACTAATTAATTATTTCAAAGTTATTTTAAAATAATACTTTTTAGCTACAAAATATGACATAGTATCTACTTTATAATTTATATATGTAGACTGAAATGTCTAGCATGGAGTACATGGGATCAACATGATGCAAGGTGATAACTAATTTAAAGGTTGAAGCTTCATTTTATATTCGGTAAAATAGAGGATGCATGTTTCATAATTAGTCTTTGCTAAATTTATGAAGACATTTTGTATGCTTATATAACACATTGATAACAATTTGTATGGTTATATATTGATGATATTTTAAGCAATCTGAGAGATGTTGTAGGCCTCATGACACTTTACGATATTTTGATATCATTATATGCACCTTCATATCCTTATCAAAATAAATATAGAGAAATATTTGGTATGTATTTAAGGATAAATAGTTTTAATGGTTTGAATATTACTCAAGGTTGAGTGATCATGATTGGTTTAAAATTATATATAATACGTATGTGCATTAACAATGAAAATGATAAAATTTTGTTCATTTATTTATCAACTCTTATATGAAATATCAATTTAACTCTAATGCTATGTATGATAAATTCCTTATCTCCCCTCTCTATCTCTCTATCTTCCCCCCTCTCTTCCTCTCTCTATCTCTCTATTTGTTGCTTTCATTCTCTCCCTCCCTCTCTCTCCATCTCTCTATCTTTCCCTCTCTCTTCCTCTCTATCTCTCTCTATTTGTTCCTTTCATTCTCTCCCTCCCTCTCTCTCTATCTCTCATTCTCTCCATCTCCCTCTCTATTGAGTTCTCTCTTATCTCTATCCCCCTTTTTCATTTAATAATGTGAGAAAAGTAATGGGATAATATCTTGATCAATATTTCTTCTCCTTTCTTATTTTCCTTTTGAATTATTCCCCAACCTTTGGATCAAAGCCCTCTACTTTAGTCCTCTCTATCTTCTTCTAATTTCAAATTACACTAGTTGTTATAAATTACTTGATTTCATATATTATTTCAATATGAGCTTCCCTAGATGAAGTAAGGTTTCAAATATCTATATGCATTCATTTAATGCATCTAGTTAGAACAAAGTTTAGTTTCAAGTTCTTCATGCAAATCTTCAACCAAAGTATAATCTAATGAGATATTGCTTAATATGGGCATGATATATTCAAAAGAAACTTGATATTTTTTTATCTAATCAATAGTGAGAACACCAATCTAAAGGCTACTTAGCATGCACCAAACTTTTAAGAGATATTATTATGAAACATGCAACAAAATTGTCAATAGGCTTAGAATATGATCTTGTTAATAACCTTTCCTCTTCCAAATATTGAAGAAGGCTTGGTGAAAATTGAAGATATATGTCATTGCTAAAGACATTGATGTAACAAGTCCCTTATGAGAGAGTTCTAAATTTTTAATAAAATATTCTTAAAGTGATTATACATTGATCATAAGTAAGTCCAATTTAAGCATTTCACCCCTCTTACCTAGGCTTATTTTTTTAAGGAAGAATTTTAGGAATATTTCTTGAGTTATTGTTAGTTAATTAATTCATGGAATTAATCCCATGAAATTTTTAATTAAAATGGTATATTTATCCAAAATTCTATAGCACCTCCTATCGAACATTTTTTGTCAAGCAAAGCCTTGGTCTCTACCTCCTAGTCTTCATACTTTGATGATAGGATATTTTCTTAAGGGAAAATTACCTATGATCATTCAAATATTTATTTTTTCACATCCCCCACCAATCACCTCCATGTTAGAAACCACATCTTCCATGTCATATTCTCCTCAAAATGGATTCACATCTAGCTTCCAAAATAACAAGTATCCCATTAGAAAAAATATTTATCAAACTATGTAGCATCAAGAAAAATTGTTAGGTCTCCATGATCAAGGCATATTAGAACCCCTATATATATCAAAGCAAATTGAAAATATCACGGGCTTGGCTACCAAGCTCAATATGTTGGCACATCTTCCATCCATCTCTAAGCCCAAAGCCCTCCATCTAAGTCCAAATATCCCCATTCCCATCCTCCAAATCTATCATAGGTCCTTATATTCCAAAGCCTAATTCATCATCCCTTCCATCCATTTTGGGTCCCTATGTCCTAAAACCAAATTCTTAAATTTTGGGTCCCTATGTCCCAAAACCAAAACCTTCATCCCTTTTAATGGAACCTACAAATTTTTGATGTTCCATCTCAAATCTTTGTCACATTTTGGCTAATACCTATGGGGTTAGAGTTTATTTTCTCTTCACTATTGAGGGGTTCTATTTCTTTGTTGACTTCCTATTTCCCATCGCCAGTCACATTAAAACATCTTATGCCATCCACAGTTGTAGGGTAACTGGTCCCCCTTGCCTAGGTCTAAGTTTCTTATTTTTATAAGGTTAAGTAAAGATCCTTTTTGGCCTTTACATCCTTTGCATTTTATGACTTAGGAGTCTTTGAGCCCTTTCTATTGTATCATCCTAGAGGGTCCCCTTCATTAGAACAGCTTATGAGCATGTGCCTAAAGGTTTCACTTAAGTCCTGTCGGCCATTTATCTTTATCGCTCATTGCTGATTTCTTTAGGAGTGTATGTTTTCAATTGGCAACATGCGATGCATGGTATTTCTTTGTTTTCACTCATCGCGAATAACTGCTGAAGCTCTTGATATCAATGCACAATGAGTGATGTTCATTGTATCATTGAAGGATCTCCTATCGCTAATGGATTTTGAGCATTGAGTATTGTAATAGTGATAAGCGATGGTCTCTAGCCTTATGTTCTTATCTTCATCGCTCATTGCAGATGATTATGAAATGATTAAATTCAATTAGTGATGAGCGATATGATGGTTTTCCTATGCATCGTGTATCACATTTATGTTTTAAGTGATAAGTTTTATATTAGAAATACACGATACACAATGTCACTATGAAGATCTCTCATCGCTAATTGCTTGCAAACTATATGAGGAGAATTAGCGATGAGCGATGGCCTGATGTTTCTTGTATTTTATAGCTCATTGCGGATTCTTTCCAAAGCTTAAGTTCCAAAATAGTGATGAGCGATGGAGTTCTCTATTTAAAGTTTCTTTCGCTAATATGAATAAATCTTATTTGCGATGTCTTTTGTACTGTTGATTTTCATGCAGGTGTACGTGTCCTAATTTGATCTCTTCACATTATCTCTTGTCGCTAATAGGATCCAAGGTGCGAAGTTTTAATTAGCGATGTGCGATGGGAAAATGAACGTGATCAAATATGGGCCATAGATCTAAGGGCTAAGATTTCATCGCATGAATGCTTACATCGTTGATGGAACTGGGCAAGGGTGAGATATATTAGCGATAAGCGACAACTATTACATGAAGAGGAAACATGGAAGAATCCCAAGGACATCATATAAAGAAAGGAAGAAAGTAGTGAGGCGAATCGATAACCATTGATATAGATTTAAAATAGAGTGATCAATGATCAGGGTTTAAACATGAATGACTAATTGTCAGTTCACTCGCGTGAGCTTACTATCAAGCATTAATGGTGGCATGCCTGTCTCTTGGCCATAAAAGAAAGTAGATACTTGGTCAGTCATGCATTTGGATTCACTCCCAAGCAAAAATGATACTAGAAGTTGAGAAAATTGTGCGGGAAGCTCCATAAAATACAACAAAAAGTGTGGCAAAGCATTCACTCGGGTAAGCAAATTGTATATCTCTTTCTAGCTAAATTATTAAGGTGAAATACCTTAGAAAGCTAATAGGGAATTGGGAGGATTGTCTTCTTGTCCACTGACGATAGCTTCAATTTAATGATAAGTGTTGGGTAAAGTTTGAGGAGATAGTTTTGTTCAATAAGTAGTGTCTTGTGTTTTATTGCTTGTAAAGGGTTTCTTTTCGACTATAAGAAATTATAAACCCTAGTTCTCCTACATTGCAAACATGAGTGAGCCAGAGCCTAGTGAATCTAGTATTAGGCCAGAGAGGAAACCAAAACAAAAGAGGGTTAAATGAATTAAAACTCATGATGTTTCATCTGAGGTTAAGTCGAAACCACCTATAGTATCTAACCCTTGACCAAGTACTCCTGCAACGTCTACTAGGTCCATAAGTGCAAAGAAGGAAACATAAAGGTTTATGTAAGAGGCCTCTGGAGACATAAAGGAAGGAGGGTCATGAATTGGAAAAAGACCTACTGGTCAAGTTGATGTGACCACCAGGTTAATTGATAGTGCTAGTGAGATTGGTGAAAAGACCCAGCCTCAGGGTGGGTGGCATCCTTTCTGGTATGCTTTTAACGGGCAGTATTCTAGTAAACCTGCATGTTACTTATGGGGGCTGAACCTTGGAAAGATGGTGGTACCAAATGCATTTGTAGAGGTGGACTTGATGATGGAATTGTCCAAGCACTATAATCCCATTGAAAAAATAATCAGGAGTGAAAATGGTGATGTGATCTTAGAACTGACAAAGGACAAGATGGTGGAAGTATTTGGGTTAAATCCCAATTATACTGTGAAGTTTAGGCGTGTTGAGTTATATGATGAATATGAGAAAAATAGATTTGCATACAGAGAGAGACTATGTGTTCAGCATAGAAAGAGCAAAGAGAAATTCCTCACTAAGGATGCTGAGCCTTTTGAGTGTGGGGAGTTTGTGGATTATTTTAAGAACACTTATTATTTTCTGAATCAAGTGTTAGCCTAAAATTTTGAGGTAAGGATAGCCCCTAACTTATTGGTGATGGTGGTAGATATACAAGGTCATAATCAGAACACTATTTTTTATTATGTCAACTATGTTGTTGATCAGATGCATGAGGATTTCCTCAATTTGAAGAAGGAGGTGCTCCCTTTACATTTCCCTCATTATTCTCTGCTAATGCATATGCTCTAATGGGAGGGTGATTATGACTAGAAAAGAAAGTTGGAATTGAGATTTAGGGACAATGAAAATAATGTATTGCAAGTACAAATGTGGACATACATTTGGGATCAGGATTGTTCCAATTCCAATTATGTCATGTTTGTTAATGTTATAAGATATGGTATCATAGAAGCATTGGGTGTAGCACCTATTCACAGGCTTTCTCCAGAAACCAGAAATATCATGCACCCAAAGGATACACTAGGATCTAGAGCAACACTTAATTGGGAAGATTGGTTTCTTAATTCAGAATACACTGTGATCAGAGCCTATGGGGCTAAAGTGGCACCACATTGCTTGCCCTTGTATGTCTCAAATAGATTGGCCTTTATGGAACTCATGTAGTAGATTGATGTTATGGATTATGAGATGTTCAGGAAGCCCAGGAAGGGTACTGTGGTGAATCCCCAGTGCACTTTTGCTTACTTTATAGTCACTGCCCTTGAGGGGTATGAAAAGTTTGGGATCATGGTGAATAACCTTAGAATGCCTTTTAATGAGATTAGGATTTTTGATCTAGAAGTATTTGTGGAAGGAAGAAGAAGAGATAAAAACTTAAAAGTGATATGCCATGAGTTCTTATACATAGATGATGTATTAAGGAATTTGACAAGTGATGAGGCTGTCATGACTAGAAAGAAGGAATGGACAACTATAATGAACATTGAAGAAAGTATTATAAAGAGGAATTCTTTTTATATAAGTCCATATAATGTAATTGTAGACCCTCTTGAAAGAGCTTTCACTATGCTAAGGGATTATCATAGTGGTGATTTTAAGGTGAAGGTGAAGGAGGCTGTTGATAAAGCACAGGTTCTCCTAGAACAACAAAACAAGCTATGGATATCCTAGAGCAGCCTACAGATGTTCAAGAAGTTAGGGAGGAACAAATGGTAGAACATATGCCAGGAAATGAGGAGGTGGAGCAGAAGTTCCCTCCTCCTCATATTGAGGAAACTCATAGTTCAGATGTTCCCCCTGATAGAATTGTCAAATGGCAATATGATAAGGAAAGTGATGATGATCCTAGAATCAAGGAATGCGATGAATTCCTTGTTGATGATAAGTTTGTGCAATCCAAAGAATTTCAAGAATTTATGATTCAACAGTGGAGTAAAGAAATAAAGGAGAGACTTGAATTAGCCCAAGCTAATGTTGAACCTTCTCATCAGGAAGAAGCTAAAAAGGAAGAGGAGGAAAAGATCAAGGCTAAAATTGCAGCTATTACTCCCATTGAGGCTAGGAAAATTGTCACAGATAGTGGAATCATGTTATTTCTAGGATGCACTATCACTGTTGCTATAGCATATGATGTAGTAAGAAGGGACCCTCAGACTTCAATATCTGAGGAGCAGTTTGAGGATAAGGTGTTTGGATCTGGATATAGTCCAAAGTTGCATACTCTTGCAATTTGTTCTATGGCACCTAATACTAGTAAATATGATGTTGTTAGGCCTATTGGAGATGTTATTGGTTCCTTAGTGGTCAAAAGAGCTATAGATATAAATCATGTCCAAGCAGATGAATTAACTACTCATGTTGCAATGCTTAGTGTGGATACTGCACAAATTTCTTAGAAAAAGTATGATTCTTTAGTGAAGGAGTATAATAAGGCCTTGGATGAGATAAATAAGATGAAGTCCACTATTCAAGCTACTCAGTAAAAAAGGACAACAACCTTGCCATCCTCTTCTTCCTCAGATTTTTCCACACAGGATAAGGATACCTTGGCCTTAAAAATTAAATATTTAAATGATCAGTTGAATATTGAAAAAGAAAATGTCAAGAAGGCAAAGCTTGAAACTGTTAAAGTGGAAAATGGAATTTTTGAGGATGTGTTGAAGCATAGGGTGACCAAGTTGGTCAACAAGGTTGATGATTTTTGGGTCACCTATAGAATATTCATGAAGGAAATACATATTTGCAGGTACAAGAGGCCTTTAGGAATGAATGGAATAATTGGATTACTAGGGTGAGTGCTTTGAAAGAAATGATGCCCAGAATGAAGGAGGATCTCCAGGCACCTACTAACATTCTTGAAATATTGTAAATTATTGAATTGGTCAATGAGATAATTACTTTCCATGGAAAGTCAGGTGTGTAGCTCCAAAGTAAGTTGAAGATATTTAAGGAAATGGAGGAACGTGGTATGCCTCAGATATTGAGTCCAAAAGGTGAGTTGCAGCCATTTGACACCTAGAAGAAAGATTTGGGAGGGATGCTTGCAACAACTATGATGCCATTGATTGTCACTGACTACATCCTACTAAATCCAAATATTGATAAAATGGTGGAGATTGAAACAAAGATGAACATTTTTGTTAAAGAGGCCAGGGTCTTAATTGATGCTAGATACTCTCAGTACAATACTAAAGTGCAAGGTTTATTGAATGTGAAATGGCCAATTGAAGAGGAGTATAACACTTGGTTGGAAAAATATACAGAATGAATCAGTATGGGGATTGATAATGAATCAATTAAATAATGGATAGGAGAAGAACAATGCATAGCTTATTTGATGTGGTTCAGTTTATGTGTTGATTCATCGGCTAATCACTTTTAATTTACAAGATCTCAACTAGATATCATTGTATTTGTTTTGTGTTGAAGTTCCACCTTCTCATACTCCATGTAGAGGACATTGATTAATGAGTTGCCAACTTATTTGATGCACTATGTTGTTGAGTAGTTTTATGATAAGTATCTGTTATTGACAATGTATTTAGTTATAACTATGTGAACTCCTAAATATACATTGTGGGATCACCCTCCCGAGTTTCACAGAGCCCAAAGAGTAGGAATAGAAGTCTTGTAGCTTCTATTTGTTCGTTGGCCAATCCCTTTAGAATACTCATCACTAGAAATGGAAAAGTCCATAGGTATTTCTGGAGATCAATTTGGTTCTTAAAAAATAACCAACACCTTCCATCCATCTTGGGTCCTTACATCCCTCCATCAGCTGTCAACATCCCCACTATCTCAAAATACTTTCATCTTATCATAAATCAAGATCAACCAAGAAATAAATCCTTGAAATCCTTCCAACATCCTACATACATTAACCCATCCATAAGACCTCCATAAAATTCCTCTCCATCCACCAATCCCATTGCTCTTGGAAGAAATTTGGATGGAAAATATCAAATGCATAAAGCCAAAAATCCACATACATCTAAGGATCAACATGTCCCCTAAAAATGCATGCTAAAGCCAATACAAAACTAATCCAAACGAAAAAAGAAGAAATTCAAAAGGCCCATCAAGCAAAAATCAAAGTAAAAAACCATGTGGATTCCCAAATCACTCATAGAAGCAAGGCATCCCAAAGTAAAATCAAAGTTGACATAAAAAAATTCTAATCCAATAGCTTCATTCACTCTTAAGTCCTCCAATCCTCCATCTTATGTCTCAAAATACACTATCTTAAGTCCTACATAATATCCTCATTCTATTTTCAGACCTTATGTCCCAAAATACACTTCTCTACAACTCCACCACCCTTCAAGGTGTGTGCCAATGTTGGTATTGACAATATTTCCATCCACTCATCCACAATTCTTCCAACACCCCATCCACTATCCAACATTCATTCCCCATTAACCTCCTTTAATCCAATCCTTTGCATAAATCCTTATATTTTTCCATCATGCCATCATTCTACCAATGTCTATGAGCACACTTCCAATTTCCATGGTCCATTATTGAAATTATTCAATGGATACCATCTACGAAACTGTTAGTGTGTTAAGTTTTAACATAGGGATAATTAGTTTTTCCCGTATCAGGTAGTTTTTCACCCATTTATATTTTCATGCCTTTAAAAAGGCATGTACACTATGTAATTTACCATCTCAATTTATTCATTCACTCTTGGTGAAATAGCATGTTGCTTCTCTCATATTTATGCAGGTTTATATTGTAGAATGTGCTCCTAGGAGGTGAATTTACACCAACATGGTATCAGAGTCAACTATCTACAACTCCTTCTGTTGAGAGTTTTTATCAAAGTCTGAGATCATTTATTCGGTGGAGATTTTTTTGCATTTGAAATTTGTTAAATTTCAAAGTTGTCATTTTTTTTGATATTCTTTTTCTTCTTCAATTATTACCAGAGATTTGGTTCATTTGGAGAAGCACATTTTTTTGTGTTGGTGGCGTGATTTGTCCTATGCTACACTCAACACAATCAATTTTGTTCACCCTATTCATTACTCGTGATCTAAAGAAGTTGTGATTGAAGTCTGAAACAAGTGTGCAAAGGGAACAATTTTGTTGTTGAAGAGGTGATTGAAATTTTTCATTCATCAGAGGCTCGATTTTTTTTTGTTGTAGAGGTGTTTGAAGCAAGGAGGCTTCATTATTTGCAAGCTGTGAATTTTTTTTATTTTGGCCACAATTTTTTCCCTTCATGTGTTCCAAAAATACCTAGAGACCTGTTATTTGTAGTACCTGTCAGCGTGTACGATTGCAGATTCATTGAGCTTGCACATTGCATGGAAAATGATATTGTTTTGTTATAGATATCCACCCAAGGCCATCGTGCTCTCTTCCATTTGGCCTCACAAAATGCCATTTTGAGGGCAACATGATTTTTTGCGATTGGAGACGGCAAAGGTCTTTTGAGGCATGATATCCTCTTATGTTGCCGACAGTTTGTAACTTTTCTCTTTGTTGTCACTTTTTTCCCCTGTTAATGGTGGCCTATCATTATCAAGCAAGGCTTGGGGAAATTGTTTTGGTGAATTTTGTAGCCCCCTCCCCACATATCAATTGACATTTGATCGATGTTGATTTAATTTTCCTTGGATAACTTGCCGAAGGCATTGGTTTGTAGCCAAGGGTGCAGGGTTTCCTCTTTTTTTTCCATTTCTTGCTAGGCATGTAAAAGGAGTTCATTATTATTTTTACCCTTGCTACAAAACAATTATCCCACATTGGTGAGATATTGGTCATTCACAACCCTTTTATAGCCTAGTGCTCTTATTGTTAGTGTGAGCAAAGGTTCATGTGGCCGTGAAATGCCTCTCACATGTGGTGATTGGTGGTCTATATGTTGTTGTGCTCTCTAGGCTTAGTGGAGTTTGCTTGGTGTTGGCATAGAGATCAAGCAATGGGGCCCGCAAATTTTTGCACCAAATCAGGTTTTTTAATCTTATAATTCTTTTTTGGAATTTTTAATACTTGTGAAAGCGCTATATTTGAAATTTTTGAAGAATTATCAGTTATAATGGTTTCTTTGGAGAAAGGGAACATTAGGAAATGGAGTGATTTTATTCTCACTCATCTTAGTGAGCAAAATCTATTGCATATTTGTATAATGAAGTTCCTATTCTAGACACGTGTTGTGGGTATATTATTTGGAAAGGATATAGGGCTAGAATCTTTAGAGTTATTTTTGAGCATATAAATGATGATGACCTTTTGGATTCACTTGTTCATTTTGAGCGCCCTTATGCTCTTTGGACTTACATTTAAGAATCATATGGAGATCCTGATACTCTTCCATCTCTCAATGATCCTCTTTCCAATATCAGTGTGCCTCTTTATTCTTTAAAGTAGATAAGCCATGCTTGAGATCCTTTGGAGGTTTTTGAGACTTCATATGAGGTTGCAATTGCTTTAGAGGTTCTTGATTCTTTATCAAAGATAGTTGATCCACCTTCATTATGTACTTCCATCATTCCTAAGCAATAGTATTACCATTGTCTTCCTAATTGGGATTCGTATTTGCCGGACATTGGTTCAATATTTATGGAATCTCACATTTCAAACTTGGAAGACACATTTGAAGGACCAATTTTCCTATTTGATGATAGTTGTGGTACAATTGTTGTCACTCCATCTCTATCTTTAGAGAATGTTCAAAATCAATTTACAGTGGTACCATGTTTGTCACCTCCTATTGTGATTGGGCATGTTCTTGATTGGTTTGTGGCATCATCTTCCGAGGTCTTGGTGACACATGAGTAGATTTCAGAGACATTATCATCCTACATTTGGATTTTACTTTCTAATTCCTATTCAGGATGGGAATGATTCTTTCATTTGTACTTGGTTTTGTTTCTTCCAAAATGAAGATAAGTTATTTGTTGACATTGGATCATGTTTTATCTTCAGGCACTTACCATTTTTGCATGCAATTACACATTGTGGGGGGGCTACATAGTTTCTCTCTTTCCCTCTTATGGGGGGCCATTGATTGTAATATATATATGATGTATGTAGTCCTTGGGGGGCGTTATTGATTCCTCCATCCATGCATCTTGTTTTTCTTTTATCTCTTTTGGAGAGGAGTTTTCTCCCACAGGGTTTTTCTCCTTTTCTCTGATTGTGAGAGATTGCATTGCATTGCATAGTAGTTGTGCATGGGTACCTAACATGGGCTTGTAGCTAGGACCCATCTTGCATTTCATTTTGTATAATAATCTCCCTAAGTTTTCACTTAAGGGGGGTGTTAGTTTGTTAAGTTTTAACATAGGGATAATTAGTTTTTCTCGTATCGGGTAGTTTTTCACCCGTCTATTTTTTCATGCCTTTAAAAAGGCCTGTACACCATGTAATTTACCATCTCAATTTATTCATTCACTCCTGGTGAAATAGAGTGTTTCTTCTCTCATATTTGTGAAGGTTTATATTATAGATTGTGCTCATGGGAGATGAATTTACACCAACAGGAACTAGATGCTTGAGTCCTTCCTTAATATCCCCATCACACATCCACTACTTCCAAATCCATTTATTCACATAATTATCCCCATCATTCTCCATCCATTCTATTTAAAAAAATAAAAATAAAAAATAAAAAAAATTAAAGACAAATCATTTGTCTAGTGGTGAAAACCATTTCTTGTGGTATCTTGGGAAAGTCCCATGATAAAAGCTTGGAAATAGGCATCATGTGTAATTACCCTACCCTCTTACACTCTACACTTGGGGGAAAGTTTCATCTATGCTATCCTACCTACCATATCATATCCATTCCTTCCACTATCCCTTATCCACTATCCATCATCCTATCAAAGTCCATCCTCCCTATTCCACCTTTGATCTTGAAAAGGCTAAGGATCTTCATAAGAATCATATTTCCTATCTACCTCACCTTATCCGCACCCTATCCATAATCCTATATAACTCCATCCTACCTTCTTTCCTTTGATCTTGATAAGGAGCCTAGGGGTAAAATATTCATGCATACATCCATATCTTATCCATATCCTCTCTTATCCTCTATCCTCTATCCCTCATACTATCTCCTTTCTACGATCCTATCGAATCCACCCCTCTTTCCACCCTTGATCTTGATAAGAATAGGGAAAATTATTCATCCATTATTTAGAAAATAAAAGCCTTACTTCCTATAGTACCCATATCCTTTATTTACTATCCTCCCATCTCATGCATCTTTTACCATCTTCCATCCTTAATTACACTCCCCTAGTGTGGGGCATCTTATTCATATGTAACATAGTCCTTGGAGCTCCCTCACCCTATCCTTCTATCTCCAACCCATCATCCATCCAATAAATCCCTCTATCTCCTATCTAAGAAATCCCTCCATCCATATTTTACCAAGCATTGGTTTTCCCTTGTCATTAGTTCCTCTATCCTAATCATCCTATCCTCCATCCAATCCTATCCTATGCAATCCATTTATCATCTATCTATTATACCAATATAACCATCCTAATCCAATCCACCCACATGTAATAAATACTAATTCATGCAATTTATTCTTGCAATCTATCTCATCATCCATAATAAATCCATCATTTTGATCCAAATCAACTAAAATATATTGATCCACTTTAATCTGATCATCATCTATAATGTCTCTAACATAAAAATTGTAACAAGTATTGATTTGTGGATGAAATTCAAACACAAAAAGATAAGTACAACTAATATTACACCAAATTATGATGAGAACTCCAGAATATAAATAATATATATTGACTACAATTCAGAATAATGATCCAGAATGATTTGGAAAACCATCATAAATCAAAAAATAGTATTAAATTCCCTACAAAATCCTTAAAGCTCAGATGCAATCCCTAAATGAGAATTCCCTCAAGAACCAAAGGGGTTTCATCCTTTGATCCTAGTGAACATTGGGTTTTCGTCCAATGAACACAACTCCTATGGGTTTTCATCCACAAAAGAAATTAGAACACAAGTTTCCCAAATTTATAAGATAATGACATAATAATTCGATCCCTTACTTGAATTAACTTCCTACATTTATATGCTGACAACTCCCCTTAAGGAACGGGTTGACCTTGAGCCCAATTAGCGCCAAAGCCAGAATTTGAATTCCCCACACACTACATTAGGTCGACCTTAAGGCCAATGTAGATTCCTTTGGAATAGGTGTTCCTTCCTATGGACCCATCCACATTCTTTCCCTACCCATGCCAACTTCCTAAAACTTCATTCTTACTTCAACATGATCTCACGATGCTTCAAACTTATAGGAGTGGGTGCTAGTTGACTATCATAGTCGCCTTCTGATAGCAATATCTCTTTTTGGATCTATCGTTCCTCCTTGAGATCTAGATATGATGTGCAAGTGTCATTAGAGATTGTATGTTTCAAACCACACACCTGCATTCACTCTTGTGGAGGAATATAGAGGAAATCCCAAAATTGACTCTATAACTAGCATAGTGAGCTTGAGTTGCCAATATTTTGATGGCAACATCTTCTTGGTAGATGATCCTTCCCATATGAGCTCTAGATATGTTGTGGGGCCTTTACTATAGATGCTACATTTGGAACCATAGACTGAGATGAGATCCTACGAAGGAATACGATAGGAATCCCAAATTCCACTATACAACAAACTTTTAGCAAAAAGGGACTTGATAAATCCTCCCTTCCCAAAATTTATTGTCCCCAAGAGATGCAAATTTAGATGCTCTAGGATCTCAATCCCTTCCTAGGTAGCATCTTCAATTGGAAATTCCTTCCATCTGACAAGATAATCTGTTATATTCAGGTTCCTTAGATTCTTGACCTTGGTATCAACCACATCTTCTAGAATAAGGAAGAGTTTCCTTTCACCATCTAGGGGTGGTAACACAGTATAATGAGATATATTCAATCCCAAAACCTTCTTTAGGCATGAGATGTGGAATATATTGTGGATTTTGCTATCTACCAAGAGCTCAACTTAATAAGAAACTTCTCCACCTTTTTTGGATTATCTTTGATGGGGTCATTGTAATCCTCATCATTTAATTTATCAATCCAAGGCTATGTCCATGGCTGTCTGCAAGAGAGAAAGTGGAAAACTTGTTTGACAATCTATTCTACAGTCTATTCTATTTGCATGAAATAAATCCTATTTGCATGAAAGGAAATTTGAATGAAAGGGAACTAATATAAGGAAAAAATGCATGAATTGAAATGACTAAACTACTTCACAATTGCTGAAAATGAAAAACTTTCTTGGATTCAAATTTAATCTAGAAATCTAGAATTACATTGCTGGAAAATGAAACTAGATCTATCCTATTTCCTCAGGCCGAAACAAGCCTTTCTAATCCCCTCCTTTTGATCAAATTATTACATTGTATTTATATATTTCATATTCTATATCTATCCAACCAATCCACTAAGAATGTGGATCCAAGATCCAATTTTTGAGGGGTTGTTTACAAAACTTTAAGAAAATTGAAGTTGTTGTCCTCCATCACGCCACTTTTGTCTTAGTCATTTTCTGACACATACTACTCCTGCCCTACTAAAAATCATGCCAAATTCTCAAAATACTTTTTAGATCTTCAAATATAGTTTCTAGATCATTTTGAATTTTTGAATTTCGTTGAGAAACGAGCGAGATATCATTATTTTACTGAGACTACATTTTTCACAATTTTTGGACGCCTAATTTTTAGGGAACCTTCAGTTCTCCACATGAATGAAGGGATTTTTCTTCAATTCAGTCTACCAAATCATTAATACTTAGCATGAATAACATGCTATAAGCATGCAACAACATTTGAGTGATGTGGTAACTTGAGTTATCTTTGGTGGAAGAAGGAAGCATGAAATTTAATAACTGTGAGAGATCCTTGAACTCAACATGAAACAAATACTCATCCCATTAATTTAGGAATGAATGATGCTCCATGATTTTGCATCAATGTAGGAGTGTGTTGAGAGTCTTCTCTATCTTCTCATTATTTCTTCAAATCCTTCTAAAGCTTTCAGGAGTTAATTGCCTCAAGTGTCTAGAGCTCTCTGCTGCAAGTGTCTATGAAGCTTCTTCTTACCATGAGTTATTTAATAACTCATTTATCTACATTATATCATTTTAAACACTTCATGGAGACATATTAGAGGAAATTTGGATCACATAGATTACCAAAAATAAAACAAACATTTACTTTATATTTTACTTTAAACAAGCTAAAAAACTTTCAATCATTACTCAAATCCACTTTAACACTAATGCATTAGGAATAAATAGATGATTTTCTTTGATAAAATATGAGAAAATTTATGGTCTCATCATTTCCCCCACACCTAAAATGTTGCAGGTCCCTCTGCAACTCATAATGAACCTTCAAATTCAATAAATTCATTTTTTTTAGTAGTTGCTCCGAGTAGCTCTTGACAGCTCCTGATCAGTTCCTGATAGCTCCTGAAAGCTCCTGAAACTCCTGAAAGCTCCTGAAAGCTCCAAAAAATCTCCATAGAAGTTCCAAAATAGCTCTAGATAGGTTCAAACTCCTTAAATTTTAGAACTACTTTTAGATATTTTTCTTCTTCTTTTGAGTGGATTGAGTAAAATGAAAGAACTTTAAGTTGAATAAGAGTAAAATAATAAAGTAAATATCTGATTTTATCTTAGTTTTCCATGCAAATATCATGCATGAGTTGTAGTTCACTTTCTACATGTTGCATGCAAAGAATTTTTTCAAATTTTGAGAGCTACAACCTGATCTTTTACATTGAATACCAACTCAAATTGCTTCTTCATTATTTTTCTGCACTAACCAGTCATCCATAATGCTAAAGTATCTGCTACAAGTTTTTTGACCAGCAACTTGCATAGAAAATTACACGCTTACAACCTAAGAGAAGAGGAAATAGCATGTGCAAAACACTTATTTGCAAAAATCAAATCTACCCTAACCTACTCTACTTAATGATGTAGAGAGGTTACACATAACCATTAACTGGTTCTAAAAAATATCTTCCCATTCTCAAAGTATGTTTCCATGCGTTGAATTTTTGGAGAGAAGAGAATGAAAATAATATGACAAAAATTTTGAAACTCAATGCTTCACCTTCCTTTGAAGTGGAAACCTTCTCCACGATTTTTGATTCTAGAAAATACATGGGCTGATTGGAGAGATCTTGCAATCCTTCCTTCCGATTTGTTGCATGCATGACTAGAAACAACTCCTTGTTCTTCAAATTTTTGATTGGGTAGCCCTCCTTTGACTTCAAAATTCCAATTGGGCAGCCATTCTTGGACTGTGAAGGTCTCCAAATAAATATTTTTTTTGCAAGCTTTTGTAATGAAGATAAGATCTCTTCATTGTATTCTGCACCTCTTGCAAACAATAATCCATCAATTCTTTCCTTAAAGAAATATCCTTTGTTAGGATTTGGAGTGATGGTCCTCCAACTAAGGATATTTTGAAATGGATAGGGGGGTTTCTCTTTAGAGCTGGTATTTTGGGGGGGGGTTTGAGAGACAAATCTTTCTTGAGGAACTTCTAAATCTAAAAGGCTTCCAAACTAATTTTCTCCCTTCCCTAATGGCACCTATCCCCATAAATGACACCAAAAATGATGGGGTCGTTGCAATCCTCATCATTTAATTTATCAATCCAAGGCAGTGTCCATGGCTATCTGCAAGAGAGAAAGTGGAAAACTTGTTTGACAATCTATTCTACAGTCTATTCTACTTGCATGAAATAAATCCTATTTGCATGAAAGGGAACTATTCTAAGGAACACTTGCATGAATTGAAAAAACTAAACTACTTCACATTTGCTAGAAATGAAAAGCTTTCTTAGATTCAAATTTAATCTAGAAATATGGAATTACATTGTTGGAAAATGAAACTAGATCTATCCTATTTCCTCAGGTTGAAAAAAGCCTTTGTAATCCCCTCCTTTTGATCAAATGATTAAATTGTATTTATATAATTCATATTATATATCTATCCAACCAATACACTAAGAATGTGGATCCAAGATCCAATTTTTGAGGGGTCGTTTACAAAACTTTAAGAAAATTGAAGTTTTTGTCGTCCATCACGCCACTTTTGTCTCAGTCATTTTTTGATACATATTCTCCTTCCCTACTACAAATCATGCCAAATTCTCAAAAGGGTTTTTAGATACTCAAATATAGTTTCCAGATCATTTTGAATTTTTGAATTTCATTGAGAAATGAGGGAGATATCATTTTTTTTACTAAGACTACATTTTTCACAATTTCTGGACACTTGATTTTTAGGGAACCTTCAGTTCTCCACGTGAAGGGATTTTTCTTCAATTCAGTTGACCAAATCATTGATCCTTAGCGTGAATAACATGCTATAATCATGCAACAACATTTGAGTGATGTTGTAACTTGAGTTATCTTTGGTGGAAGAAGGAAGCATGAAATTTAATAACTATGAGAGATCTTTGAACTCAACATGAAACAAATACTCATCCCATTAATTTAGGAATGACTAATGCTCTATGCTTTTGCATGAATGTAGGAGTGTGCTAGGATTCTTCTCTATCTTCTCATTATTTCTTCAAATCCTTCTAAAGCTTTCAGGAGTTAACTGCCTCAAGTGTCGGGCTCTCTGCTGCAAGTGTCTATGAATCTTCTTCTTACCATGAGTTATTTAATAACTCATTTATCTACATTATATCATTTTAAACACTTCATGGAGACATATTGGAGGAAATTTGGATCACATAGATTACAAAAAATAAACCAAACATTTACTTTATATTCTAATTTAAACAAACTAAAATACTTTCAATCATCACTCAAATCCACTTTAACACTAATGTAGTAGGAAGAAATAGATGATTTTCTTTGATAAAATATGAGACAATTTATGGTCTCTTCAATCTTGTATGGTCCATAGCTCGATTAGGCTTGATTTTATCAACTCCTCCTTTCTTGATGGACATTTTTCTATATGGTTACAACCTAATGAACACCATATCTCCCACCTCAAATACTCTTTCTATGTGTTTCCTATTTGCATACATCTTTTTCTGATTCTGAGCAACTTGTAGGTGATCTTTGAGAGTTCTCATTATGTTTTGACTTTGGTTAACCAAATCACTTACTGCCAGAACTCTAATATTTGTGAGGACCAAATCTATAAAGGTAAAAGCATCATATACATAAAGGGATCTGAATGGAGACATTCCAATGGACATGTGATGGGTTGTGTTGTAGAAATATTCTCCCAAATGTAGCCATTTTATCTAGGCCACCTACTGACTAGTGACATAGTTCCTCAAGTATCCTTCTAACCACTTGTTTACAATTTAGTTTTTCCATCGGTTTGAGAATCATAACTTGTGCTAGGGGTGAGTTTGGTGTTGAGAAAATGGAATAAAACCTTCCAAATAGTGTTGAGGAATCGGCTATGTTTATCACTGAAATTGTTCTTAGGTAACCCATGCAACCGAAAAACTTCCTTGAAGAACAATTCTGCAACTTGTGAAGCTTTATAGTCACTAGAGATGGCAAATAAATGAGCATACTTGGTCAATCTATCCATTAATACATAGATGTAGTCTTTGCCTTGAGATTTGGATAATCTAGTGATGAAATCGATGGAGATACTTTCCCACATGTGCTCCAGAATGGGAAGAGGCTATAGTAATCCAACCATAAACTCTTGATCTCCCTTATTCTACTAGCATGTGAAGCATTCCTAGATGTGTGAGAGAAAATCCTCCTTAAGGCCTTTCCAAGCAAGCCTTTGGGTGATCCCACAATAGTGGTTTACACTTTTTGGGACTTCCTAATTTTTGTTGAAATCACATATATTTAGAAAATATAATGATTTAAGTCTTGAAAAGTTCCATTTAAAGGAATCCAATTGAAGAGGGTTTGATCAAACCACCTTAGATCAAACCCCCTTGGATAAAACCCCACTATTTTTAAACCATACCTATAATAGAGTCTCTTTTACAACTATCAAAATGCTAATAAAAAACCACTTTTGATTTACCTTTTGGGGGATAAAATGAATTAATTTAAAATTTATTTTTTGTAAGTATGTATTATAAGCTTCCCAAAAAGTATAATTTTAAATATATTTAATTTGATAGTGTATTGGTGAGAATTTGCACCCCGTACGCAAATTCCCCTTTTACACTCTCTCACCTTAGAAAACCAAATATGAAGGCAAAATTCCACATCAGCTTGCTGACTTCCTTCCACTTGGCATATTTCCTTTGTGTCGATGGAAGAATATTTATCAGATATGTGCACACGAAGTGTAGACGTTTGAAAAACATGCTTATGTCCCTGATGGATTCTTGCATCTAAAGCTGGCAGAGGTGTTACACTTCCCATAGGAGTCGGTTTGTAATGTCCCTCTTCGACCAATCGACCTCGAAAATGGCAGATTCTCTCCTTCCTTCAAAAAGATTGATTCTTGATGCAACTCAACCTTCTTGGCCATCCTCTAAGCATTCAACTCATCACTTCTTGCAATCTCTTCACTTCCATCACTTCAAGCAGCACTTTAGCACTTCACAACAACAACAACACTACATCAACTTCGTAAAACAAGTGTGGAAAAATCCATTGCAATGGGGGCTTGAGGTTTTGCAACACCTCCCTTCATCATAGTTGAGGTTGTGGTGATTGTTCAAGCCTTCTTTCTCCATCATTGGCTAGTGAGCTCTTGGCGGAGGTGGTAATGTTTTCACTCATCTCCTTTACAATTTGGTTTAGTAGCATTATACTATTTTTTAGTGTTATTCATGTACTTTCTTTCTTTACTTCTTTATCATACATTTATCTATCGTTGCTATCTTGGTTGTTCGTGGAGGTGGGAAATCTGAAACGGGGGTCTAACTGAGGCAAGCCCCTATACAGCCCAACAAATTTTCCCTCTTTCTTATGTGTAGGTGGATGTGCATTTGGAGCTAGCTGGCGAATGTGCATCTTTGTGAGATTATCTTTATCACCTTAGCCTTCATATATCTACTTTATCATACTCGTTTGTATCTTTCCTACTTCATAGTTTTGTTTTGTTCCCTTAGAAGTGACTACCTAGGCCGTCAACTTGTTTTCTGGTGGTTCATACTATGTTTTTGGTCCTCTAGTCGTACCAACGCCAGCACACCTGTGAGACACCAGCATGCGACACTCTCATCTTGGAACCACACTTTTTTTCTCGAGTAGAGAGCTACCTAAGGTACAGTGTTGAACTCAAAAACTAGTTTTCCTAGCCCCAGTTTGGATTTCGGGTCTGAAGATTGGTTGCAGGGCCTTATAGTCCTCATCATTCTCGTCCCTCATTCAAAACATTCCTTTAGAGTGAGGTAAGTTAGGGCAGCCTTCCGCTCTTGGCTCTCCATGACCTATGGCCTTGACGTGGTTGGTCGCCCTCTCTTACATTTTTGGTGAACTCGATGTGAACCATTTTGGTTTCGTTTTGTGATACTAAAAGCTCCTTTCCTTGTATTCTAGGAGTGTTGTGATGCCTTCACTTTACAACCCAACCTACAACCCCTAGTAGGCATAGTTGGAAGGTTCTGAAAGTGTTGCGTAATGAAACCTTAATTGGGTCACTGTCCTATTTTGTAACCTTTCGAAGGCTTTGTGAGAGTACTATTTAGTGTGCATGATGGCTTCTTTTTTGCACCAACCTATCCCCTCTATGCAACCTATGAGTAGTGGTACTGGTATAACCTTCACTTTGTAGGATCTATTGATGGGTTTTAATAGAGAACCATCTCCTCTTTATATCCTTGCACAAATTAATGGAAACATTGTAGCAGGTGTTCTTGTTGATGCGACATCTCAAATGAATATCATAACTAAGGAGATCATGCTAATCAACTTTTTGCATAAAGATGGGTACAATCACTAGTAGAATTTGGCAAATAAATGACTGTGACTAAAACTTTTAGTCATGTGACTAAAAATGACTAAATTCTACTAATTTTTTACAATTCACAAGTATAAATGACTAAATAAATGACAAATTTGGTCATCAAGTAAAAACACAACTAAATGACTAAATAAATGACTAATATCAGACAAATAAAAATGACTAAATAAATGACTATTACTCTATTTTTTTTCTTTCGAATTTGATCATAATCCATAGAGCTTAAGCCCCCCTCATGGGACCCCTACCTAAGTGGGCCATTTGGACGCCTAGGTTTATTGGTGCACCAAAAATACCTATTGCGTGGAAGGCATTGCCTCTTGATGCAGTCTTAAGGCCTTCACATATTTTATAATTTTTTTTAACATTTACATTCTTTAACTTTTATTACTCATTATGTTAATGAATCATTAATGTTTTTTAACTATGATTTGAAGCCAGTTTGAATTTCCTATTGTGTTAGCATGTCAAATGTATCAAAGAACAATTGTGGTCGATTTCACTAATAAAATATGATTTAAACAATTCAATTGCATTTTGATGGCTATCTTGCAGAAACTTTCATTTCAAAAGGTTAAGTAGTTATTTCTAGAAGCAATTAGATTCAATTTACATGGATTGTAGAAACGTAATATTTGTAAAAGTAATTATTTCTAGAAGCAGTGCCTTAAAAAACGTAAGGTCAAGTAGTTATTTCTAGAAGCAATTAGATTCAATATACATGGATTGTAGAAACGTAATGGCCGAGTCTATTGAAAACGAAGATTTTTCCCTTAAAAAAAGAACATTTTTCCCTAAAAATGAAGATTGATTCACTTCTATCTTTGCTTGCTGATATACTCGACCATCTTAATAATGTGAAATAGAAATAACAATGATCACTTTTGGTATGTGAAAATTTTCTCTTTCAAGCTTTATATTGTTAATTTAAAAAAAAAAATAGAATTATTTTATAATTTATGAAATCAATTGTGAGTTTATCATTTTTATAGATGTTATCTTTTTATACAAGTTTGAACTTTAGTAATTTTAGGAGCACATCATGCTTATCTTAATTTTCACAACCTCTATTAAAATGACAATGTAGATAGATGCATTTTCTTCCCCTAAAAATGAAGATTAATTTTCGCATGCCTTCCACGCAATAGTTTTTTTGGGTGCATTTTAGCAATAGGTATTTTTGGTGCCTTGGTCAGGTCGTGTATGCATTTGGAGGGAATTTTAGGTAGTTGATTTTTGGAATAAAACATTGTGATTGCACATTGGAGGGAAGTTTGGAAGTTTAATCAACAATTTGGTGTTTTGGTTCCCGCATTTTAAGGTTTTCCCTTGGTTTGCAGAGCATAAAATTGGCTTAAGAAAGACTCCATCAATATTAAAGGATCATTGGAATTGATGCAATGATAGAGACATCACTATTAAAGGATCATAGAGTGGTTTCTTTGTCATGAAGAACAAAGGTATCCATCCACCAAGGCACTGTCATGAGGGCATGGTGCATAGCAGCCAAGAGACACTACTACATTAAAGGAGGTTTTATGACATTAATTTAAGACAACATATTAGTTTTGTCTTAAATATATATTTTATTTTTAAATTATATTTTTAATTTTCTAATTGTCTTAAATCAAGACAATAAAAAATATACTTTTTCTAAAATAATTTTTCTATTTCCCTCCATTCATTTTCCCTCCTCATTCAACATGCATTTTCCTTTTCTCTCTGCAATGGCATCGAGCTAAATTTCAATAGCAGACTGCGTGGGATTTTATGCGGCAGAAAAGTCACCAGTGTTGGTGTGAAGACTCTAAATTATGCAAGGAAACCGCTTGAAGTCGAGTCTTCTATTGGAGAAGCCCATGATCTGGAGGAGTCGGAGCCACACACGTTGCCCATTACACTCTGTCCATTGTGTCCACATATAATGAATCCGCCTCCCACCATAGAATGAAGTCGCTGGGCAGAGAGCCATGAAGGTGACAAAGGTGAGCACAAGAGTGAATGGGTTTTGAGAATTCTAGTTGTTAATGAGGTTCAATCTTGTAACCATTTTTTATTTTAATAGAATGAAGTTGCATTTAGTTTAATTTGTATTCATGGTTCCATATGTTTTTGGCATTCATCAGATATTGTGACTCAATAGTGACTGGTTTAGGTTTAGATTGTAGTCTAAATGCCTTGTAGGTGTTTCCTGCGTGCACCTTCTGACGACCTCAAAACCCTTATTCTTTGCTTTGATTGCCAATATTTTATATTTGCTTTGAGTTGGATGAAAAAAACCCATATTTTCACAACACACCATCACCACTCTGCAACAATCTAATTTCCAATCTCTTTTTGTTGGAAGTTTGTCAGATGTTGTGGTTGTGTTATTGATATGTGGTTGTCATTCATGTCAACACTATTAGCAAGATTGTACTGAATGTTGTATATGTCAAGGATATTGAGAAAATTGTGAAAGAAAGAGTTGCAGGTTCTAGTGGAATAGTGAAGGTCATGAAGGTATTTTGTTCTATACGTTGAAGATCAGTTGTTGTGGACTAAAGGGTTTATTTTTTAGAGTATCTAGTTCATCTACCATAAGTTTCAGAGGTCCGCATGAAGAATTGATTGTGTTGTGTTTTGACAATGTTTCTATGGTCTATGTTAATGTTCCTGATTGAAGTTTTTGTAATTCTAGTTGTTGCGGATGCCTCTCTATTAGTTCCTAGTGTTTGTGGATGTTTCTAGATCATTCTCCATCATTGTTGTACATTTGCATTGATCGGTGTGCTCGTGGTCAGATTTTTCTTGTGCATGTTCAAGTTTTCATGTTTTTGGCTGACATGATGGTGGTAATGTGTTGCAGATCCTTGAGATTGAAATTTGATTGTTTGGTGTGCTCATGGATATTGTTTTGCGTCACATCGTTGTATTGGTTGTCGGTGTTTAATTCACATTGAAAATTTAATTGTTAATTTGGGCCGACATTGTAAATATGTTTTATTTTTCTTGCTGACTAAGTGGTTGATGTAATTTCATGATGTGGATATATATGAGTGATTGGTTGAGTGAAGTTAGTGTGTGTGTGAAGTGAAAAAATTCAGAGATAGTGAAACTGTGCGAAAATTGATCTATTTGTTCGATTGCAGAGCAGAGTGACAGTGAGGAGTGAAGGAGTTTTTCTATGCTTAACTAAAACTGTAATCGGGCTTGTGTAGAAGCTATTTTATTAGTCCATGCCCTCTAGATTTAATCCTATTTTTTATTGTTGGGTAGTGAGCCCTATTGTATTTGAACAGTGAGCTCTAGGCAATGTGCCTGAATGCATGTGCATTCCCCTTACTATCTTCATTATACTTTTAATAGGGTATAATATTGTAGATTAACATCCACCATGGTTTTTCACCTAACAAGGTTTAAACGTAATTTTTTTTTTGGTGTTCTCTGTGTTTTTGATGTGTTGATTGTTTATGGCTTACTATTCATTCATCAGATCTGAGATTAGAGTTAAGTAAAGATTGAAAAGTTTAATATTCTTTGACAACTGATTCACACCCCCCTCTTAGTTGTCTGTCCTTGTTTTTCCAACAATTGGTATCAGAGCAAGTTCCTCTGAAGAAGTTTAAAAGCTTGAGGTGATCTAAGATGACATCATACAAGAAGGACAGTCCTAGATTCGATGGAACAAACTAGTCACTATGGAAAGCTAGGATAGAGTGTCATTTGAGGTGTATTGGTGAACCCTACTGGAAGATTACTAAGAATACATATGTTATTCCTCAAAATGGTCCTTCCACTGCGGATGAAATTAAAGAGCTTGAGAATAATTTTAGGGCTATGGAATCTTTGCTGAGTGCTCTAACAGATTTGGAAATGACAAATGTGATAGGTCTAAAGACAACTCATGAGATTTGGACGAAGCTGGAAAATTTGTATGAAGGAGATGTACATGTGAAGATGGCTAAGCTACAGAGTTTGAAAGACAAGTATGAAAATTTGAACATGGGTGAAGATGAAAATATTTCTTCTTCTATGCAAAGAGTAAATGAACTAGTGATGGGTATTAGATGTGCCAGTGGTACCCTGGAAGAGGAAGAAATTGTAGCTAAAGTGTTTAGATCATTGTCTCCCTCTTACAAAGCAAAGGCTCATGCTATTGAAGAAACCAGATCATTGACGAATATGACAAGAGATACGCTGATTGGTAAACTTGCTGCCTTTGAGTTGAGAGAATTTGGGGAATCTGTTCCCAAGACTAAAACTGCATTAAGGCTACTGTATCTAGAAGAAACAAGAAAAGATATGATCTAGAGGAATCTTCTAGAAAGTCATTCAAGTACGATGAAGAAATGAAACAACTTGAAGATGAAGAAAGAGAAGTAGAAGAATTGGAAGCATTGATTGTGAAGAAAGAAGGCAGAGGAAAAGGTAAGTATCAAGGAGTGTTACCTATTAAATGTTTTTCTTGCAGTAAAATAGGTCATTTTGCATCAAGATGTCCTGAAAGAGTTCCTAGATCTAAGCCTAACAAGTCTAGATTACAAAAGAAATGTTACTATGCTAAAGGAGTGACTAATGATGAGTCTAGTAAAGATAATGAAAATGAAGATGAATGGGTTTTCATTGCTACCATTGAAAATAGTCTTGTGGCTATTGAATCTGCTAAAGTTGAGAAAACTCTTGCAACCCGAATTGAAGATAAGGATGAGTGGGTTATTGACAATGGATGCTCACATCATATGACTAGTGACAAAATCAAATTTGTAAGTTTAGAAAAGTATGATGGAAGGGTTGTAAGATTTGGAGATAACAATGTTGTTGTGATTCGTGGCAGAGGATCTATTTGTCTTGGTGGTAAGCACAACCTTGATGATGTTCTTTATGTTGAAGGCTTGAAGCACAATTTGTTGAGTGTTGGACAAATGGTGGACAAGGATTATGATCTTCAGTTCAAAGATGGAAGATGTAGGATACTTGGAAGCTCTGGGAAGGTAATTGCTTCAAGTAAAAAGATAGAAGGTAATATTTTTCACCTGAATACTGCTAGTGAAAGTTGTTTAATTGCTCAAGTAGATGAAAGCTGGTTATGGCATAGAAGGCTGTGTCATCTAAATTTTGATAACATTGTAAAAGTAAGTTCCACTCAAGCAGTAAGAGATCTACCTAAGCTAGTGAAGCCTACTAACACAATCTACAAGGAATGTTAGATGGGAAAATAGACTAGAGTCTCTTTCTAGAGCAAACAATATCATACAAATGGTTTGCTGGAGCTAGTGCATATTGATCTCTGTGGTCCCTCCAGAGTCAAAAGTCTTCATGGTGAAAGGTACTTTATGTTGCTTATTGATGATTATTTTAGGATGATATGGGTAGCTTTCTTAAGAGAAAAATGTGAAGCATTAGAAAAGTTCAAAAGCTTCAAAGCTATGGTAGAAAATGAGAAATTTCTGAAAATCAAATGCTTAAGGTCAAACAGAGGTGGTGAATTCACCTCCAGGGAGTTTAATTCTTTTTGTGAAGAGCATGGAACTAAAAGACAATTATTTGCCCCCTGAACCCCACGACAAAATGGAATTGCAGAAAGAAAGAACATAACAATTTTGGATGCTGCTAGAACAATGATGATAGAAGGTAATGTGCCTCATATCTATTGGAGTGAAGTTGTAAGCACTACTATGTACACTTTCAACTGGGTAAATGTCAATGGTAATTCTGGTAAGACTCCGTTTGAACTATGATTTGGTTATAAGCCTACTATTAAGTATTTCAAAATCTTTGGAAGTAAATGCTACATTAAGAGAGATGAGGATATAGGAAAGTTTGATGCAAGAAGCAATGAAGGAATCTTTCTAGGTTACTCTACCAAAAGAAAGGCCTACCGGTACTATAACAGAAGACTGAGAAAGATGGTTGAGAGTGAAAATTTCAGAGTTGATGAGGACTCTGCTAGATCATCTAGATATTGTGGATATGATTAAGATGAAGACAATACAAATCGAGGGAAGAATGCTCATACACAAAATCAACTTCAGATTGTGCCATATGTTCCGGTAAAACAACCTCAATTTGTTCTAGTAAATCAAGTAAGTCAGGAAGGAGAGACAAGTACAAGTGCATAAGAGAGAATAGAAGAACTAGAAGCTTGAGATAGTCCTAAAATTCTAAGGTATGTAAAGCTAAATCATTCTAAAAATAAAATTATAGGAGACAAGAATAAAGGTGTGCAAACTAGTAGAAAAATTGTAGAAGAATATTGCCTGATTTCCAAGATTGAGCCCAAAGATGAACACTAGATGGAAGCTATGAAAGAAGAAATAATGTAGATTGAAAAGAATGATACATGGACACTTGTTCCCAAACCTAAAGATAAAAATGTGATTGGTACTAAATTGGTCTTTCAGAATAAGCTGAATGAACAAGGTGAAGTGGTCCGGAATAAAGCAAGACTGGTATGTAAAGGGTATTCACAAATGGAAGGTAATGATTTTGAAGAAACCTTTGCCCCTGTTTCTAGAATTGAAGCTGTTAGATTATTTCTTGCTTATGCTGCATTTAAGAATTATAAAGTCTACCAAATGGATGTGAAGTCAGCCTTTCTGAATGGAGAACTAGAAGAATTTTATATTGAACAACCAGATGGATTTCAACTAACTGATAAGGAAGACATGGTTTTCTGATTGAAGAAATCTCTATATGGACTTAAGCAAGCCCCTAGAGCCTGGTATGCTAGACTGGACAAATACTTACTAAAGCTTGGATTCAATAAAGGTACTACTAATGGCAACTTATTTTTCAAGTTGGATCATGACAAAGAGTTAATTATTGAGGTCTTTGTTGATGAAATTATTTTTGTAGGAGATGATAATCTATGTATGAAGTTTGTTGATGAAATGAGGAGTGAATTTGAAATGAGCATGATTGGAGAGATGAAGTTGTTTCTGGGATTGCAAGTTACTCAGTTAGACAATGGAATTTTCATATCTTAGTCCAAATATGTGAGGCAGCTGCTAAAGAAGTTTGGCATAGAAGACTCAAAGCCGGTTGGTACTCCCATGGTAATTGGTTGCAAGTTAACACATAATGACAATTCTCCTAAGGAAAATAAAACAAGATATAGGTCAATGATTGGTATATTTCTCTATTTAACTTAGACTAGACCAGGCATTATGAATGTTGTGTGTATGGTCGCTATATTTCAGGCTGATCCAAAAGAATCACATGTGACTGCTATTAAGAGAATCCTTAGATATCTAAAAGGAACAATTGATTTTGGGGTTTGGTATCCAAAGGATGATGATCTTACCTTGAGTACATTTACTGATGTGGATTGGGTAGGAGATGTAGATGAAAAGAAAAGTACTAGTGGTGGTGCTTTCTTCCTAGGGAAGAAGCTGATGTCTTGGTTGAAAAAAAAGCATAATTCCATTTCTCTATCTACTATTGAAGCAGAGTATATTGTTATTGCAAACTACTGTACTCAAGTGATGTGGATGAAGCAGATGCTAAAAGATATCAGGGTGGTATATGATGAACCTATTGCCATATATTGTGGCAATTCAAGTGCAATAAACATTTCAAAGAATCGGGTGCTACACTCTAAGACTAAGCATATATCCATCAAGTTTCACTTCTTGAGGGAGAAAGTAAATGAGAAAGAAGTTAGACTTGAGTATGTTCCTACCAAAGAATAGGTTGCAGACATCTTCACTAAGTCATTGCCGAAGGATACTTTTGAGTATCTCAGAGGAATGCTAGGGGTGATTACCCCTCTTGATAATAACTAAGAGATGCATTTACTTGCATCAATCTGTATGCTTCAAAGCTATATTCTGATCTAGATTGATGTTTTCATGGCTGCTACTTAGGGGGAGTAGTCAGATGTACATATATGTGGTTCAGAGCTTGTATGTGGAAAGGTAATGCTTGCCTTTGCCATTGATGTCAAAGGGGGAGAAAAGCAATGTAAAAAATCCCTTTTGGGGAGAAGAGCAGTTGAGAAGAAGAGTCAAAATCTAAGGGGAAGGAAGTGTGTTAGGTTGATGGTATTTTTCACATCATGTGTTGCCATCAATTCCAAAGGGGGAGATTGTTGGAAGTTTTTCAGATGTTGTGGTTGTGTTACTAATATGTGGTTGTCATTGATGTCAACACTATTAGCATTATTTTACTGAAGGTTGTATATGTCGAGGATATTGAGAAAATTGTGAAAGAAAGAGTTGTAGGTTGCCAGTGGAACAGTGAAGGTCATGAAGGTATTTTGTTCTATACATTGAAGATCAGTTATTGTGGACTAAAAGGTTTATTGTTGAGAGTATATAGTTCATCTATTGGAAGTTTTAGAGGTCCGCATGAAGAATTGATTTGGTGTGTTCTGACAGTGTTTTTGTGGTCTCTGTCAGTGTTCCTGATTGAAGTTTGTGTAATTCTAGTTGTTGCAGATTCCTCTCTGTTAGTTCTTGGTGTTTGTGGATATTTCTAGATCATTCTCCATCATTGTTGTACATCCACATTGATCAATGTGCTTGTGGTCAAAGATTTTTCTTGTGCATGTTTGGGTTTTCATGTTCCTAGCCGACATGATGGTGGTAACGTGTTGCGGATCCTTGAGATTGAAATTTGAATGTTTGGCGCACTTGTGGATATTGTTTTGGGTCACATCATTGTATTGGTTGTCGGTGTTTAATTCACATTGAAAATTTAATTGTTAATTTGGGCTGACATTGTAAATATGTTTTATTTTTCTGGCCGACTAAGTGGTTGATGTAATTCCATGATATGGATATATATGAGTGATTGGTTGAGCGAAGTTAGTGTGTGTGTGAAGTGAGAAAAGCCATAGATAGTGAAATTGTGTGAACATTGATCTATTCATTCGATTGCAGAGCAGAGTGAGAGTGAAGAGTGAAAGAGTTTTTCTGTGCTTAATTGGAATTGTAATCAGGCTTGTGTAGAAGCTATTTTCTCAATTCATACCCTCTGGATTTAATCCTATTTTTTATTGTTGGGTAGTGAGCCCTATTGTATTTGAGCAGTGAGCTCTAGGTAGTGTGCCTGAATGCATGTGCATTCCCCTTACTATTTTCATTATACTTTTAACAAGGTATAATATTGTGGACTAACATCCACCATGGTTTTTCCCCTAACAGGGTTTCCATGTAAAAAAAAATTAGGTGTTCTCTGTGTTTCTGATGTGTTGATTGTTTATGGTTTACTATTCATTCATCAGATCTGAGATTATAGTTAAGTAAAGATTGAAAGGTTTAATATTATGTGACAACTGATTCACCCCCTCTCTTAGTTGTCTATCCTTGTTTTTCCAACAATTTTTTCTGTTTTGTGACTTCTACTGCTTTAGATTTCTCAGCATGTCATGTCTTCATTAATTTTTTTTTTTTATAAATTTCCCAAAAACCTTAAAATGGTTGATGGACTATCAATGTGGTACGCGACTGCTCAGACAAAAGATGAAACTATCAAAAGAAAATAGAAGGAAAGTAACAAGGGAATTATCATCGACCCAAGCACATCATCTTGTTGACAATAGGGTAGTCACCAGAAGAAGAGAAAGATAAGACATGAATATAAGAAAGAGAGATGGTGCAGAGGTTAAGGTAGTGGCAGAAACAACATAAGGGACATCGGATTCACTAAAACAACCTTGACTTTGTTTTAAGGCCTTCCCGCCTTCAAGCTCAAAGGTAGAATTAGTTTTTCCCCTACCAAAAAAGGAACATTGAAAGTAGGGCCCAACACCATTGGTCCCACTCACACCCACTCCAACCTTTGTGTGGTTTCCATCATACAATACAAATAGGATCTTTTTGCTTTCAATCAGAAGTTGAGAAAAGGCTTGAGCACACTTTGCATAGTGTAGCTGACAGGCCAAGAGCCTACCTGATATGGTTTCCACAGTGGCCAACTCCACCCCACAATCTAGGGAAAACACATCTATAATATGCACTTCTGGAGGCTTCTTTCCTTCATCACACTTTCCATTGTATGCTTCAATGTAATATAATGCCATGCATCCCAACCCTAGATTGTTATACAACTGCAACGATGATGATTTGATGTGGGAACTTTTGTTCTTATTAATCATATCAACTAGCTCCTCAACAAGGTTACCTATCAAAGTTAAAAATTTCAAACTCTTAGAGGAAGCTATTCAATTGTAGTTGAGACAATTTGCACAATTTATCCTAATTTTTTTACAATTGTAGAAAAGCTGTGGTATCTAAATATGCATTCATTGATAGGCTTTGTAGATCAATGTGCCTAACAAACATTAAAAAATTTAGCATCACCATAGGAATCTATGCAATGTGAATACAATATCAAATTTCAACACAAAAAGAGTTAATCTATAATAGGAATCTGATAATGGTTAATAAAGGAAACATGATAAAATGATATGTTGTGGTCTCACCTACATCAAATAAGAAGCAAATTTTCCTATTCACTTTTAAATATACATGTTTTTTTACAAACTTGGAAAATAGTTGTTTGCTTAGCATCTTGTAGGAAAGCCCCTCTTGCAACTAGAGTAACTTTCTATTCTATCATTTATAGGTACACTATTCTTGGCTTGTCAACTACATTATGTAGAACTTGCTAAAGCCTTTACTCAACATCTTGTAGGAAATCCCCTCTTGTAGCTAGAGTAACTTTTTGTTCTATCATTTATAGTAACACTATTCTTGTCCTGTCACCTACATTATGCAAAGTCTGCTCAAACCTTTACTAAGCATTTTGTAGGGAAACCCCTCTTGGAACTAGAGTAACTAGAGTAACCTATGTGTGGATTTTTGGAGAGAAGAGTCTAATCCTAATGTTGACAAGAAAATCCCAATACCTCTACCAAGGCCTTTTAATTTGTTCAACATAAAGGTCTGCCCCAATTTATCCCAGTACCCTATTAGCTTGTTGAGTTTTCAATCTATCAAGAAACTTAGTTGATAATTTTATGCTAGCTAACCAATTGTGCTAAACTTATCTAATGGGAATCATTTACAAAGAAAAATTGTAGAGAAGCACCAATATGTTTTGTAAGACACCTTTTCTTTCAAGTTCGACAGAGACTTGAAACTTAATGGGGTGAATCACCGGTTGGCAGATTGTGAATTTCATATGAATATCATGAAATCTCAAGCAAACATTAGTAGTATCATACCATCCCAATCACCTTTGTTGCACAATAGCACCCAATTCCCTTGTCACCACTTTGTCTCTATCTCTTCTGCCATCAAATTCTATGTCTTGGTTGTGTTGATTTTATCTTAGTCTTGCAGAGCTTTGAGAAAGTAATGATTAGTGTGTAAAGGGTTGAAGTTACATTGTGGTTGCTTCTCTACCATGTGGAATACAATAATAGATAATTTAAATAGGTTCACTTATATTTTTTCATCAATATTTCTTCTTTCCCATTGATGGCCTACTAGTAAATTGACATTGATGTAAGAACCATATATCTGAAAAATAGCTTTAGGAGCATTGAATTTTTGGTGTACAAAGTTTAGGTTTGTAACAACTTAAAGAAAGATTTTGATTTGGGAAATTTAGATCATTTTAATTGGACCATTAGTCGTAGAGAAAGTTTTGTTGTTATTGTATATACAATAATAAGACATCAGTTGAGAATGTGACCAACCCATTGAAGGCGGATGGAAAATCATTAGCTTCTAGTTGCAAATTACTTATAATTTATTTTGAATCTCCTTTAATTGGAATTAGATGATACCCATCCAAATAAATATTATTGGAAAGGAAGAACTTCCTTTTAGCTTTCAAGGCTCCATATGCCCCTCAACAAACCAAAACAAAATGATGAATAGTGCCATTTAAAGTTACAAAGGCCTTGCCAAAGGTGACATCTCTAAGTTCCAAGGTATCATGCAAGAAAACGTAGCTTGCTTGCAAAGTATAGGTGGGTTTCAAAAGTGCTACAAACATGAAGGTTGGACTCCTTTACTTCATGCCTTATTCTTCAATCTTGATCAAATGCCCTGAACTTCCTCAACTTCCCTCTTCATCAAGGGAGGCCTTCCCTAAAATTGCCCTTTTGTAGTTAGTTCTTATCATTTGGAGGTTTTAACCAATTTTGATTTACTTTTCAGGGGATTTTTTTTTTAATATACCCTTTACTATTTGGTTGCTTACATAAACTAGGGCACTTTCGTCATTATTCTTTATTGTAACAGGTTGTATTTTCAAATGTCATTAACCTACTATGATTATTTGTGGACAATGTTATCATTTCTTTCTCTCTCTAAACTTATGGTACTATTTCCTAAAAAATTTATTTGGATACCCAGAGCTGAATGATTGGCAGATTTTTTCAGCTTGACCACCTATACTGATGAACTGTTTTTCCACTTGCTTTTGAATTTTCTTTCAAATTTATATTGTATCAAAGTTAAAACAATAGATTAATCTAAAAAATGACATATATACTCCCAGTGAGTATTGAGCTTGTAATTTTTCTATTAGGTGGCTGTGAACATAGTTATTCGTGATGAGAAGTTCCTAAACCAAATTGTGCCATCAACAAATATGAAGTGCCTCACACCCCTGTAAGTATTTCAATTTTATTAACTTCTTTCATATTTTTAGAGTAATCTGGCTTGGTCTGCATTGCATTAAATATTTTTTATTGGTTCGTTTACCATTGGAGAAACACAATGTTATAGACAAGACTGTAATTAACCATTATTTTTTATATAGATCTGCACTGGATGGAGACTGAATTTTTGGCTGCAAATTTGTATGCAAAGAGTGTATTCAGTGAGGATGCTCTTATGAATGTTAGTTTTGAGAAACAATCTAATGGAAAGCTAAGTGGTTATATCAGGATAAGAAGTAAAACCCAGGGAATTGCATTGAGTTTGGGTGATAAGATCACACTAAAAAAAAGGGATAAGTATTTGTTGATTGGTGGTTGCTCAACTTTTACTTCTAGGTTTTCTGTAAGAAGTTTTTCCACATTGGTATCTTTATTTGCTTACAATTTTTGGTAATTAACAGTTAGAATTTTGACAGCTTAAATTGTATGAGTGGTCAATGAAGCCCATTGGTTGATCTTTCAGAACTAGAAGAAAATTATTTATGGTTGGGATGAGAATTATGTTTTTGCAACTTGTTTTATCTGTTCACTAAGGCTTGTGAAACTTGCACACTGCTTTAGACAATAGTTATGTAAAGAGTTGAGGATGATGAGTATGACATTAATTTTTCTCATGATTCCACCGTAGGAATAATAGAGTTGTTTCTATCTATCTTGGCTTACAGTTATTAAACTATTACACTATGGTATTTCAAGATATGTGTTTCAACAATATTTGGTATGACAATTTGGGCCCCTCTATTAGCAAAGCATATATTGTATATGTATGTCTAGGTTTGTGTCTATTAAGGTAAATAAAATACTTATAAAATGCTTGTTCAAAGGTTATGTACGTAATACACTTGTGCCTTTGACTTTAGCACAAGGATTGCTTAGTTTATACTTGATTCATTTGTATTGTTTGATAATTTTGCACTACATATAGTTTTGGTATACAAAAATGTCTTTGGACTATCGAAAATTTGATTGACCGAGTTGTTAATTTACTTAGCTTATGCTTGGTTTTGATTAGTTGAGTTGTTGATTATGATTGTTGATGTTGCAGGTTTTGAATGTCAATTGGTTTCAAAGACACCCAAATGGGAATGACGATGTAATGAGCTTATTTCATCTTCATCCCACTTTCTATGGTTATAACTTATTAAGATTCTCTACAATAAGTTGCTTCATTTGTGTTAGTTTTTGAAATATTCAAGCAACTAGGTCTTAATAAAATAGCTTGCTTTTTTATAGTGTTCCATGCAAATTTCCTAGGATAGATGACATGCTAGTTTCTTTTTTTGAAAATAAAACTAATTGTGTTGAAATAAGATATGCAAGAATGTTCAAATTAGTTGGTTTGGTTTTTCCAATATCTTCTATAGCATGCAAAATATATCCTTCAACATAAGTTGCATCATTTTTAGGATCCAACTAAAAAATCAATGTTGCTTGAAATACTCAACCTATATTCATATATGATCCACATGTACCACATATTTAACTAGCATCTTAGTAATAATGTTTAGGGTGTCCTCAATATAGCCAACATAGGAAAAAAGGTTAGCCATGCACACCTAATGATCAACTATATATGTAAATTGTAATGCAATTAGGGTTACTGACATGTGAAGTATGTGCAGCCCTCATCCACTAAACTTGCATGACTGCATGCACCTAGAACCCAAGCAAAGCTTACAATGTTAGGATGTGTTCAAGAGTGATTCATTAATTCAAAGATTTTGAGAGGTTCCTTGCAAAATCCATTTTGTGCACATTCTGCAATCAATCATTTCATTCCATGAGATGACATCTCTTTGAGGCATTCTATCAAACAATTAAGGTGTCTTGTCTATGATTCCACGTCTTTCATATATGTCTACCAGAGCATATCCAACTATAACATCCAGGTATCTTTTTAATTCCTCTATCTTTCATCAATCTCTTTACTATTTTAACCTCATACAAATGTTTTAGAGAAGAACATAAGTTGTAGCATTTTTAGGATCCAACTAAAAAAGTAATGTTACTGGAAATGCTCAGCCTATACTCACTATCGACCTAACATTACTACATTGGGGGAACTCCCCTCATAGCTCCATCGATAGACTGATGAAAGAATATCGACAACACTAGAACATATTGATGGAAGATAACACAATGCCCCACTGAAGGGGTGATAACATGCTTAACCATGATAGCAATATAATAATAAAGTTAGTTAATTGGTCAACTAGGTTTGTTGATTAATGTTTTTTGATGGATTTGTGGATGCTCAACTATTGTGCAAGCTATTTGATAATATGACAATGATTTGATTCAAATATTCATAAATGGATCAAAGACCTTTTCAAAATGCTCCCCAAATTTTTGGAAGGAATGAAGGATTTATAGATTTAGAGGTGAAAATATGAATGGTTGATCAACCATGCACACCTAATGATCAACTATATCTGTAAATTGTAATGCAATTATAAGGGTTACTGTCATGTGAAATATGTGTAGACCTCATCCACTAAACTTGCATGACTACATGCACCTAAAACCCAAGAAAAACTTACAATTTTAGGATGTGTTCCAAAGTGCTTCATTAATTCAAAGATTTTGATAGGTTCCTTGCAAAATCCATTTTGTGCACATTCTGCAATTAATCATTTCATTCCATGAGATGACATCTCTTTGAGGAATTCTATCAAACAATTCAGGTGTTTTGTCTACGATTCCACATCTTGCATATATGTCTACCAGAGCATATCCAACTATAACATCTGACAAAAATTCCCCTACCATTATGCTTTGGTATGTTCATAGCCTGTCCCAAAGCTCCCATTTTAGCACAGGCATGGAGGACTCTAGAAAAAAAATTGGCTTTATACCTGCCAATTGCATTCATTTGAAAGTTTCAAAAGCCTTTTCAACAAACATTTTTTTGCAAAACCTACAATCATTGCATTCCATGAGATGACATCTCTTCGAGGCATTCTATCAAACAGTTCACGTGCCTTGCCTGTGCTTCCACATTTTGCATGCATATCTACTAGAGCATTTCCAACCATAATATCTGATAGAAATCCACCTTCTGTTATGCTTTGATGGATGTACATGTTGAAAATTGAGGTGCTTCTTTTTCCTTCAACAAATATTCTTCACAACCTACAACAAAAAACTGATACAAACTCTCTTCAACTTTCTTGAGATAAATAGGCAATATTCAACCTTGTAAACTCCAAAGAGTTACAATTACAAAGCTCAATTCTTATCTCACAAAACCTATGCTTGTCTCTTGCAAGTAGAGTTCTACCATGAAGAACAATGTAAAATCAACTCCTTCATCCATTTGGACATCCCAAATTGAAGTCATAACTCAACCTTTACTTTGAAGATATCTTCAAAGCTTATCCTCAAAGATGGCACCCAAGAATGGGCCTACTTAACTCAAACTTATGAAATATCTTATCATGCAAAAGTGTTAACTCCAAGAAGCCAACTTGGGTGCCCAAGGTGGGTCCAAGTCAATCTTTGTTAACTGAAACATATCTCTCCACCATTCATGCAAGAATGATCATCCCCTATTAACTAAAAGTAGTTAGCAGTTATCTATCATGCAACTCAAGTCATTAGTCAGCATTCCAAGTTAACTGAAGTCAACTAGAATTCAATTGAAACTAACTACATGCAACTAAAGATAAATGAACCATAATTGAACTGAATTGAACTGAATTGAATTGAACTGAACTGAACTGAACTGAACTAAATTGACATTGAATTGAATTGAACTGAACTAAACTTATCTGAACTGAAATGAATTGAACTTAATGCATGTAAACATCAACCCCTAACTTCGAGGATCTTTACATGCATTACATAAGTGTTATCTTTTTCTCCAAATAGTTAACTCAACTCAAGGTGGGTTCCACCTTCCATGTGGGCACCCCATGTGCTCCTATTATTTAGGAACTTATCTTGGATGCCCTCACATGCTCCTATCATTTAGAATTAATTACAACTTCCAATTAACATGATTATTTCATTCAAAATTAATCTCTTTCTAATCCTAGTGTTGGGGAACACTTTCCAAGGACTTAGGAGATACATGAAATAATGTTTAGGATTGCAATTAAATGGCATCCTATTCCCACTAGCACATACCCTTTCCAAAGCTCCCATTTTATTATAGGCAGGGAGTATGTTGGAAAAGGTTGTGGGATCTGGCTTTACACCTACCAATTGCATTTGCTAGAAAGTTTCTAAAGCCTTTTCAACAAATCCATTTTGTGCATATCCTACAATATTGCAATCCATAGACCACATTTCTTATAGGGATACTATCGTGTGTTGTCTATGCATTGATGGATATTCATATCTTGTTTCAAAGCTCCCATTTTGGCACAAGCAGGGAGGATGTTGGCAAAGGTTGTGGAATTTGGATTTACACCTGCGAATTGTATTCGCTTGAAAGTTTTTAAAGATTTTCCACCAAATTCATTTTGTGCATATCTATTTTAGATTCCTAAAGTTTGTCACCTTAGCTTTGTTGTAATAATCCCATTTAATCACCCTACTCTCATGCTATTGACTAATAGTCATTCCAATTGATCAAGTCTATCAACATTTGTCAATTGACCAATTCTATTGTCAAGTTATTCTCATTGCTTGTCACACCTTTGATTTATCAACTTTATGTTAATTCATTTAGTCAATTAATTGATTACATTATATTATTCCCTCTAATATTACCTTATGTCTAATTAATGATCTCTAATTAATCCATGCATATATATCCAATTAAATTAAATAAATAATTCTAATTATCTTCACCCACATTTCATTTATCAATCAAAGTCATTTTACGAATGAGTCAATTTCATGTTTCACTCATGTCAATTAGTTTTTCTTTCCACTCATCAAACAAATTTTTAGCTAATTGATTGATCGAGTTAACTCTTAAATCAATCAAATTAGTTGATTATGAGTTAGTTGGAGGATACTAGGAAAATATTAAATGATGGGTTTCATTGATTATAGGAAAATAATTGTTAAATTTAGGATTTGTATTCAGTTGATTATGAGATGGTACTTATTCACTAGCTATTCTCCTTTAATCTATTAAACCTCGTAAATTTGTGCTCTTTTGAAATCCTTTTTTTGTTTGTAAGCACAAATTCTTGTTCTTTATAATTTACTCAAGAACTTGTGCATGTAACCCAAAAAATCCTTGCATGAGGTGTTTAGTCTCCGTTTCAATTTAAGCCCTTTGTAAAAGTATTGCATTGCATGTTTTTTTTTTTCTGTAATATGTCAAAACCCTTTAGTCAAAACTTGTAAATATTGTGAGTCTTGTAAAAAAAATTGTTTGTTTTTGCATAAGAGCCGCCCCTTCTCAAATTGTTTTTAATGAGTTTTCCAACATTGTTAGAGGAAATTGTTACTATCCATTGGAAAAGCCATATAAAAATTCTTCAAATAGAAAGAAGTGATAATTTTTTAATGCTAACAACCCCCTAATGGTTTTAGTCCTTGTTTTTCCTCCCCCTTGGTGGACAAATAGGTAGAGTTGAGATGAATTTTCTCATCTGACTTGCTAGCACTACTCTAGATGTCTATATAGCAGCCTTGAAGTACCATACCCTATGGAGGACAATTTGACAATGTTGAAGCACCTGACTCCATGAGGCCTATGACCAGGTTTTACTCTTCCTTGATCTAATAAAGTTGATTTTAGCATTCTTAACTATTTTAGGTTTGGCAATAGGTATTTATGAAAAATATAACCTAATGGTCTAGTTCCTACATAATGTAATGGCCAGGATATTTCCCTCGGGTTTTGTGCTACTTTCCTTAAGTTTTGCTTTTAGACATCTATCAATTATTTCATATGCTTATACAACACAATACATCACATTTTCAAGCATAAACTCTACCACCAGAAATTTGAACTTGATGATTAATTATCACATCATGAATCATGAAACAACAATCTTCTGAACTCAAATATAAGAGGGTTGTTTCAGGATACCATACAGTAATTGTCTTCCAATCAATGTACCATGACACAACAACCTTCTTGACCCTAACTATAACAAAAATATTGTCAATAACTACACATTACCACCTTCTAGTTAACAACATTTTCAAAGAAAGGGAACCCTTTTCAACCAACAATCTAGAAACTTTTGTCCCCTCAGCTTACTTAGCTTTGTGTCGATGGTGCCAAAGATTTACAAAACACAATCTAAAATAAACATTGACTTACCACCAATTCTGAATATGAAAATCCCATCTAGTACAATCTGTGTCATATAGCCTTAGTAAGTATTACTAAATGGAGCTCAATTTTACAACTTTAATAAATTTTCTATGTCTTCAAAGATCTAAAAGTTTCTTTTCTCATCATAATTACTGGCATAATGATCTTGTCAATTATGGATAGTTTTTAATGCTAACAACCCCCTAATGGTTACCAGTTTTGAAGACACTATTCTGAACTAGTAAGAACTTGTGTCAAAACTCGTGTAACTTGAAATTCTAGTGTCACCTTATAAACTATGCAATATTAATGTGTTGGTGAAAACTCAACATTATGGTGAACAAAATATGCTTATACAACACAATAAATCACATTTTCATGGTTTAATTTAAAGTTATTCATTAAACCCATCATTTAATATTTTCCAAAGCAATGAAACATATATGAATTATGATGTATTGTCCACAATAACCTATTGTATATATTGTGAGTTCTTACTGAGTTTTGACATATCACCAGTTTTTAAGCAATATTAATGTGTTGGAGAAAACTCAACAACCTAAAAATTATCTTCATTGTACAAGTATGATTTTAATGGAAAGAAGTGATAGGTTATTATTTCCCCTTCATTCAAAGAGTTTCAAGGTCCATAGTTTTATTTTTTCCAAAGGAGATTGTTATGGAGGCAAGGCATTATGAATTTTTCTAAGATGATGAAGAATAGATTGTTTGAAATACATAAGTGACAAGAGCTAGGTTTTGATGCAAAATCAACAAAAGAAATATTTTAGATTCAGGCATCAAGGTGAATTGTTAGAGTTTTTGAGTGTTTCAAAGGATTCACCATAATGCCTTGGGTAGCAATGAGGCTTTAAATCCAATCCAACCAATTTTTTCAAGAAACAAATTTCTCCACAGTTTTTAATGTCTAACTTCATGATAAAACTACTTATCTTTGTGCAGTTGATAGAATGAATGGCCTCTTGAGTAATGATGACCTCATCTAGAATTGACCAGCCTGAAATGAACCCACTTTGTTCCTCTGCTAGAATATTTGGAAGAATGAGTTCTAATTTATTTGCCATTGCATTTGAGATGATTTTGTATATGTAGAAGTAAATTCATTTCTTTTTTTACATCATTAACGATTTAAGCATCTGTAATGGGAAATCTCATAGAACTGTTGAAACAGGTAAAGGATGCCATATTGTAAAAATCTAAATGTGCTCATTATTAGATCTTGGCTATATTTTCATTTTAATAACTATATTTTCATTTTAATAAATATATTATAAAACCCTTGTTGAAATCTTATTTCGCCGCCGGTCACGTTAAAAAGTTTACCAGGCGCACTGCAATTTATAGGGGGTCGTGCTACCCGATTCCTGCAGTCTAAAAAAAAAAAAAAATCTTATTTTTAGGTTGTAGCTCGTCAAATTGGAGAGGTGAACATGCACTCTTTACTTTCATCTGACCATGACCACTGAGATTTCTAGATAGGAAATTGTCATCCTTCTCATTCAAATCCTTTCATCTTCTCTCAAGGGTTGTCCAGTTGGAATGGAAGGGAAAGGTTGCTTTGAATCAGGAAATAATATGCAATAACATTTGAATATCTATGATATTTGAGCTTTATATGCATAAAGTTGTTTGTTGATTGTATATATTTTTTTTCATGTTAATCCAATACAAAAAAACATTTGAATATTTATGATATTTGAAATTTATATGCATAAATTTGTGAGAATTAATTAAGTTAGATTTGATTTATAATTTGAATCATTGATTCACTCAAATAAATGACTAAACCATGACTAAATAAATGACTACTATGACTAAAATAAATGAATACAATGACCAAATATATGACTACAATGACTACCATGACTAAAATAATGACTAAAGTAATGACTAAATTAATGACTAAATATATGACTAAATAAATCACTACCATGACTAAATAAATGACTAGTTAACACCAATCAATGACTAAATTAATGACTAAATCAATTACTAAATCAATGACCAAATCAATGACCAAATCAATGACTAAATAAATGACAAATAGTTTATTCATAAATTTGGTCATGTTATAAATGACCAACAATAAACTACTAATAGTCACGTGACCAAAATTAGTCATTTATATGCAATTTTTAGTTGTTTATTTAGTCATATATTGTTGTTTTGTACTAGTAGATGCACCTATGAGCACCATACGCATGCATGATAGACTTTCCATACCTCATTTGGGTAGTATCATCTTGTCGGTTTTGGTCAAACCTAAATCGATGAAGCATTTATTCGACATAATCCCTAGGTCTAAACTCTTTAGAGTGAAGCTAGGATCCCTTGGTTAGTAGCTATGAATGCAGTGCCCTTGGTCATGCATAAATGTTTAAAATTTATCGAAGAGGGTTTTGTGCATGTAATTCACAACACTGGTTATAAACTACCGGTTGCTCGTGGTAGTTACTCCCTGGATTACTCTTGGCCTATGCCCATTGGTGCTCATCCACCTAGGAAGGACCTTTTGTACCAGACTTATCAAAATTACAAGAGAGGGTGCTTAACACCGAGAGTGAGATACCCTCCATCGCCTTAAGCTATTTCACATAGAGCTTGCTTAAAAGCTAACAACGATGTCATCAAGGCACGTAGAAGGGAAGAAGAGAAGCAGTCTTGAGGTCCTCCTTCTTCCTTTTCTGTTACTCAGCCTGACACTGCCTCTTGCCCCACTGTGGTGCCATCAGATTCTACTCCGCACTTGTGGGAAAATCCTATGGTGCCTGCTTGGTGAAAGCCTAAGTTCCCATGTTTGAGCTTCCTATTCTACCCACGAAGCCTAGGCCTGTTCAATATAGCAAGAAGAAAGATCCCTGCGGGGAATCTTCTATGTCTCGACCTCTGCAGCCTCCTATCGTCCCTTCTCCCAAAGAAGTAAATTGGAAGAGGCTCGCTGTTGAGGCATTAAAGCCAACTTCCCCCGCTACTTCTCAACCTGCTCCTCCTACTCCCATTCAAGAGCCTATCCCTTTGCTAGAAACAGCTATGGAGGACACTCCCATGGCCGAACAAGAGCCTTCTATTCCTTTGCAACCTCCAGTCTCTAGCTTGAAGAGTCGTATAAATCACCTTGTGTGCGAGTGCAAGTGTTGGTGAAAGGCTCTCATGACTAAGCAGGCTACCTTATAGAGGAAGGAAGAGGAGATGACCTCCCTTGTATCAGGGCCTCTTACCACGTCCTCCTCTCTCCTCCTCTCTACTTCCATTCAATCTAGCTCTGCATCGCTTCCAGCTTCAGTTGTGAGTATGAATGTGACTAACCCTAAAAAGGTGTAGATGTTCATCTCTCCTTCGCTGGAGCCGCCTTTGTTGATGTCCCTTCCAGATGTCTTGCCTTTCTTGAAACCCATAGATATGTTAAACACTTCAGTGGTATCTACTATGGTTTTCTCTTCCTCCTCTTCCTCCACACCTCTTGCCTCATCTGTGGGGAGTTCACGTCCCCCAACAGAGTAGAAGGTGGAGAGTGGTCCTTCCAACAATAGACTTGATGTAAGAGGAGTCCACCTCTCTGAAAGGTGGTCCCACACTGACTTGTTTTGTCCTAGAGATGGAACCAGTCTCGGCTTCCCCTGAGTTCGCCACTACTCCTGAATCACTTGGTGAGCCTAGCGATGGATCTCGGGCACAACTTTCCCCATCCATTGAGGTACGACATGGCACTCCAACAAAGTGCATGTTTAACTCTCTGGATGAAGTTCCAACCTTGTCAACATTTTTTATGAAATCGTTGACCATAGCTCCATAAGAGCCAAGTGAAGGAGACCTTGTGGGGCCTTCTTCCTTATCCCTTATTGTGGGAGGGTTAGGTGCTCCTCCTCTTAAAATTCCACCACTGTAGGCTCATCATCCTTCTCCCTATGATGATTTGGAGTGGGAAGCAGACAAACTCTTGGTCAATCAATGTTAAGGGGAGGCCTCTTCTTTATCTTTAGATTAGATGTGTGTGTGTGTGTTGTGATGTGTTCCCCCATGATCATGCTACGTGTGCCTGGATGAACCTTGTCACCCTTGTTGGTGCTTGGATATAGACATGGTTTTTGTGTTGTAAACCTTCTTCTATGTGTATCATCACTCTTCCATGTTTGTCATTGATTCTCCACAAAATTGGGGACGATGCAAAGCATTGGGGGAATTTAGGCATCCCTTCCATGTTGACCCATTTTTTTTTAATCTTTTTTACTTTGTCTTCTCGTGCATTTTTCACATGGTCTGATATAGTAGGGGGTTGATGACAATTCATTTTATATACTATTATTATACTTATATATATTTATGAGCAGTTCTGACCCCAAAATATCAGATCATCCCTGTGCTCTTTGTGTTTATCTCTTTCTCGCTCTTTTCTTATCTTTCTCTCTTCTTTGCTTGAGTTGTCCCTCTCATGTGTGACAACGCCATTTCTCTGAAACTTCAATTTTTAGAAAACACATTCGTTTCCAACGAATCTTTTCTCGAGAATCTTCACAAACTTCTTTTTAAAGAATTGCATTCTTGACTTGAAACCCTAATGGAACGTGTTTCCTTCCTCATGGGTTCGCAAAGAAAGAACTTGAGAAATTTTCTTCGAGGTGGGAGAAATTTTGACCTTCCCCTCATGAGGGGTAATTTTCTTCCTTTTGAATTCCTTCATGAAGTGAACATCTTTCAAAAGGATTCCTTGATGACGAATCGATTTGAGAATAAATGTCCTTTTTGTACTTTCAAATAATGCATCCCTTGAGTGGACCCCTTTCTTCACATTGGGTTCCCAAGGGGCCCCTTTGAAAGCTTTCAAATCTATTGATGGTCTATGTGACTATCCGCTTACTTTCCTGCGTAGCTGCTTTCAGACATGTTCTATCTACGGGTAAACATGTTGATTTGTAGGTGTGCTTGTAAAACTGCTTTTTGACTCTGTGGAGTCCCCTTCCTTTGGTTCCTCCATGTGAGAGATCTTGGGGGATACCTCCCTATAGGTTTGCGGGTCTGTAGGGCGCTTCTTCTGAGCTTCCTCCATGCGAGAGATCTTGGGGGTCACTCCCTTGCAGGTCTATGGGTCTGTATGACGCTTTTTGGGTTTCTTTCATGTGAGAGATCTTGGAGGACACCTTCCTTACAGGTCTATGGGTTTGTAAGGTGCTTTTCTAGGTATCCTTCATGTGAGAGATCTTGGAGGACACCTTTCTTGCAGGTCTATGGGTTTGTAAGGAACTTTTATGGGTATCCTTCATGTGAGAGATCTTGGAGGACACCTTCCTTGTAGGTCTGAGGGTCTATAAGGTGCTTTTTCTTGGTTTCCTTCCTATGAGAGATCTTGGAGGACACCTTCCTTGTAGGTTGACGGGCTTGTGAGGTTCTTACTTCTCGGGGCTTCCTTCATGTGAGAGATCTTGGGGGTTGCCTCCTTGCAGGTCTGTGGGCTTGTAAGACACTTTCATTCTACAACTTCATAGTTCTATAGGGCTATGAAGTCCTTTACTTGTCCTGCGCTCTCAAGTTTTCTAGATTGTGGTATGCTTCCTTGACAGTTCAAGTATACATTTCTAACCCTACTACATTTTCGATCTACTTTATTGAAGCACTCATCATTATTTGTGCTCGCTAAAGTGGGGGAAAAGTTTATAGGCACGAATTTGCACCCCTTACACAAATTACCCTTTTACAATCCCTCACCTTAGAAAATAAAATCCAAAGATGAAATTCCACATCAGCCTGCTAACTTCCTTCCACTTGGCGTTTGTCCTTTGTGTCGGTGGAAGAATATTTGTTGGAGATGTGCACACAGTGCAAAGACATTCATGTAGTGTGCTTACGTCCCTAACGGATTCCTATGTCTGAAACTGGTAGAGTGTTACACTTTCCATTGGGGTTGGTTTGTAATGTCCCTCTCCAACCAACCAACCCCGAAAATGGTAGATTCTCACCTTCTTCCTTAAAAAATATTCATTCTTCATGCAACTCAACCTTCTTGGGCATTCTTTAATCATTCAACTCATCACTTCTTGCAATCTCTTCACTTCCATCACTTCAAGCAACACTTTGGCACTTCACAGCAGCACCAACAACACTCCATCAACTCCATAAAGCAAGTGTGGAACAAGCCATTGCAGCAGGGGGTTGAGGTTTTGCAACACTTCCCTTCATCACAGTTGAGGGTGTGGTGATTATTCAAGCCTTTTTTCTCCATCATTGGCTAGTGAGCCCTTGGTGGAGGTGGTAATGTTTTCACTCCTCTCCTTTAGGATTTGGTTGAGTAGCTTTATATTTTTTTGTAGTGTTATTTGTGTACTTTCTTTCTTTACTTCTTTATCATACACTTCTCTATCATTGCTATCTTGGCTGTCTGTGGAGGTGGGAACACCAAAATAGGGGTCTAACTAAGGCAGGCCCCTATACAACCCCAACAAATTTTCCCTCTTTCTTTTGTGTAGGTGGATGTGCATTTGGAGCTAGCTGTCGAATGTGCATCTTTATGAGATTATCTTTATCACCTTAGCCTTCATATATTTACTTTATCATACTCGTTTGTATCTTTCCTACTTCATAGTTCTATTTTGTTCCCATAGAAGTGACTAGCTAGGCCGTCAGTTTGTTTTCTGGCGGTTCATACTGTGTTTTTGGTCCTTTGGTCATATGGATGCCAGCATGCCGCAATGTCATCTCAAAATTGCGCTTCCATCCTCGGGCAGAGAGCAACCTGAGGTACATTGTTGAGCTTGAAAATTGGCTTGCCTAGCCCTAGTTTAGATTTCAGGTCTAAAGAGTAGTTGTAGGGCCTATAGTCCTCATAATTCTTGTCCCTCATTTGAAACATTCCTTTAGAGTGAGGTAAGTTAGGGCAGCCTTCTACTCTTGGCTCTCCGTGACCTGGGGCCTTGATGTGATCGGTCCCCCTCTCTTATAGATAGTTATATTTATTTTTTATTTTTTGTGAATGTAGGTTTTTCATAAAAAATCAAGCTCTTTGTTCTACACATGTGGAAAAATAGTATAAATTCTAAAAAATATCTACGCACTTGATATTGATGTCCTTGATCCAACAAAAAAAAATTGAATTTCGATACATTCAAAAAAAGTTGTGTTAGCAAGTAAACCTATGTCTAAATTGTAACTAGTTTGACATCAAAACTTAATTAAGAAAAAAATATTCAATAACACATTATGAAACCAATTGCATGCACTAGATATCATAGTTACAAATCTAAATTTGAAAAAATTAGAATTTTATCCTTCATAGAAAAAAAGTTGTGTTAGTAAGTACACAACACTCTTTAAAAATGGTGTTTATTGTTAAAAACTAGTTTTTGAAGGAGATGGAAAAATAAATGAAATCTGATTTCAACTTTTTTTTAATATTATTTAGAATCTATAGAAAAAATGTCACAAATCACTAGTTTGCATCATCTTCAAATTCCTCATGGTTTAGTAGCTTTAGGTGCCTGAAAATGAAGATTTAGTTAAAAAAATTCAGTTCAATGACAAGTTTGGCCAAAAAGTGTAAACTGGGATCACCCCTTTCCCTGATCTTCTAGTAAGTTTTGTAGAATTTGGGGTGCCTTGTTGTTGGTGCATTATGGTAAGCCTCCAATATCTTCTCCTTAACCTTAGGTCCTAGAACCAAGAAAACCCAATTTTTGAACAATATTAGGCCTTCCTTCACCACATACTAATCATTCTTCTCTACACCTTCCCAAACACTAGTAGCAAAAGGATCCTTAGCATACTCCTCCATGATGGAATCCTTCTAGTTAGTTTATGTGATGTAGACATGGCACAGTGTAGGTTTCCGAGAAAGTGCATCCACCACAATATTCTTCTTTTTGTTGATATATTCAATATCAAAATCATATGCCTATAGTTTGCTAACGCATTTTTGTTTCCTGTTATTCAAATTTTGTTGACTTGGGAAGAATTTCAGACTATTATGGTCTATCTTGACCATAAATCTTCTGCACACTAGGTATTTCCAGAACTTATCCAAGGCATGCATTATAGCTAGCATCTCCTTATCATATATGGGGTATCCTTTTTCATGATCTCTCAATTTCATACTTTCAAATGCTATGGGGTGCCCCTTATGGGAGAGAACAACTTCAATCTCTTCATTGAAAACATCACATTCTAAAATAAATGGAAGTGAAAAATAAAGAATTGCAAGAACTAAACAGGAGCTCATTACCTCTTTCAATTTATTGAAGGTCCTTTGTACTTTTTCCATCCATTAAAAGGCTCCTACTTTATTCAAATTGATGAGGGGGGCCACAAACTAAGATAATCCTCTAACAAACCTCTAATAGTAGCTACAAAGTCCAAAGAAGCCTCTTAGCTGAGACAAAATTGTGGGAGGAGGCTAGTCTAAGATGGCTTGAATCTTCTGTTGATCAACTTGAACTCCTTTAGCACTTATGAAATGTCCCAAATATAATATCTCTATTGCCCCAAACTCACATTTGGACATCTTTTCAAAGAGAGACTATTGTTCCAAGATTCTCAAGACCATATCCAAGTGCATCAAATGTTCTTCCCATGTTTTGCTATAGATCAAAATATCATCAAAGAAAACTAATACAAAATTCCTTAAATGCTTTCAAAAAACATGATTCATGCATGATTAGAAAGTTGTCAAAGCATTAATGAGACCAAAGGGCATAACCAACAACTCGAAATGCCAATAGTAACATTAGAAAGCGGTCTTCTACACATCTTCCTCCATCATGTAGATCTAGTGGTATCTAGATCTCAAATCAACCTTTGAAAAGTATACCACACCATGCAGTTCATCAATCAACTCATCTATCCATGGTTTGGGGTACTAGTTCTTAATGGTCTTGTTCAATTCTTGATATTCTATGCACATCCAGAGAGTGCCATCTTTCTTCTTCACCAACACCATAGAGGATGCAAAGGGGCTAGAGCTTGGTCTGATGTAACCCATATCCAAAAATTCCTTTATTCCCTCTCTTTCTCCTCCTTATACATCCAAGGATGGTGGTAAGGAGTGGTCATAACTGGCTTTGATCCTAGTTCAAGTTCTATGATATGATGGAAACCTCTATTCAGTGGCAATCTGAGAGGCATATCACTGAAAACTAGACTATGATTATCTAGAATATTTTGTATATAAATAAGAAATTGAACATTCTTACCTTCAAAAGGATATTTTGAAATTACCAAACAACTATTATTGCAAGCAACTTGGTTCTTTCAGAAGATCCTTTTCATTCTCTTGGTTGATACTGCTTGCAGACCTCTATTAGCCACTCCCTTTAGAACCACATATTTCGCATTGGATTTGAACTTGAGCTCCATTGTTTGGTAGTTTATGGTGTACTCCCCCAATGAATGTAACCATCACACACCAAAAATCACATCAATTTCACCCAAACCAATGACATAGAAATCATCACAAACCTTATGATCTCCAAATGTTATGTCCAGCTTTTAGACTTTCCCCTTGTAGGGTAAGTTATACCCAACTGCCACAATGACAATGACCCCTTCAAAATTCTTTGCATCCAACCTTTTTATTCTCACAAGCCCCTTGTTAATGAAGTTGTGAGTAGCTCCTCTATCAATTAGGACAACCACTCTTTGTCTCGCAACAACTCCCTGGACCTTGAAGGAATGGTATCTATTTGTGCTAGATAGAGATGTAATAATACCACCACTATCCTTCTCCTTATCTTCTTCCTCCAAAGGGATGTCTTTCGAATCATGAAACTATTTGGACCCATTTGAATCTGATTCTTTTTCAGGGATGACTTCTATATGGTGGAATTTCCCCTTTCCAAGACACCTGTGTCCCAAGACCCAAGGCTCTCTACAAGAGAAACAAAGTCTCTTCCTCTTGAGCTCATTCTTGGTTTCAAAATCACTTTTCCTAGGTACAGTAGGGGAACCAGGTTTCTGAGTAGTCCAAGGCTTCTTATGAAAACTACCTTTCAACTTATTTCATGTTAAGGGTTTTGATTTCTACTGAGCAACCAAATTCTCTAGATCAAAATCCTTCCAAATAGTCTCATGAAGTGTTGAGGGGTGGAATGCCTTCACCAAGCCCCTGAGTTGTTCTGCCAAGTCTTATACGAAAAGGACTATGAGTCTCTTCTCTGAGATATCAGTTAACATGATTGATAGCTTCTAGAAATTGACAACATATTCCTCCATACTTCCTTTTTTCTTGAGGCAAGCCAATTCTCTAAAATTTTCTTTTGGATCTCTTCTATCAAATCTATCAACTAATCTGCTACATAATTCATCATAAGATTTGATTAATTTGTGGCCTAAAGTGATCAGAACATGGTACCACCAATCATGAGAAATTACTTCCAAATGTAGGGTGGTAAATTTTATGGCATCTTCCTTAAAAAATTGGCTTAAGTTCCATATATGTATCAAGTTTCTGCAACCATGACCTAGCAGTTCTCTTCTCAAATCCATCAAATGGGGAAATATATAGCTTTCCCAATGAGTTTTCCAATGATTTTGTCTTGAAGGGTGAATGGTAAGTTCCTCTTTTATTCTTCTTCATCGCCATGAAATATTTCAAAGATAAGATCTCTTTTATTGGAGGGTCCAAACCCCTATACTCTTCATAAGCTGTCGAGATGTCATCTTGGAGAGTAGTTCCTTCCTTTGGTACTTCTTCCACTCTTTGAATTAACTTAGGATTTAAGGGGCCTATTTCTAAAGTCTGTTCTAGAACTTTGTGTAGAAATATCCTTCGCCTTCCCCTTTTCACCACTTGCTCCAATTAAGCAAATGGGGTGTGTGATTTGAACCAACTCTCAATTGGGAGGAAATGAAAAAGCTAGGGGCCAAACCCCAATTAAAAGGAACAAGACATCTATCAAGTTTGACTTGGATCAAATTTTCATTAGCTCTTTTGTTGGACCAAGTAAATTGACTTCCCTCTAAATCAAGATCTAATAGGCCACCCAACAAGAGAAAGTTACTGAGATCCAACATATAGTCTGAAAGGTCTTGCAAGACCCCCATTTTATCTGAAGGGTATAGAGGGGTATTTAAATTGTTGAACAAAATGTAATGTTACTAAGAATTTTTTTTTTGCAGCTTAGGAGGATATCCTAGGTCTCCCTTCTTAAAACAACATTGTTCAAAGCATAGATATTGGTCAAGCCCCAATATTGAAGACTTGAACCATTAGAAAAAAAAACATTGAAGTAGGTTTTATTCATAAAAATTAGAGAACCATGTAGAAAGGGTTTCTACATGGTGGCTACACCATTGAAAGCACCATCCACATCAACTGCCAAAGGAAGAGCATTAGGCCAGATGAACTTACTTTCTTTGTTGAAGTCGACAACACTCATTTTTGTTTCTTGGATGAGCAAAATGCCAGGCTTGAATTCCTTGATGAGGTCTCTAATAATATGATTTTTGTGGAGGCTATTTAGCCCCCTCACATTCCATGAGAGGATCAAAATTTTTTAGCTCTTCTGGAGCCTAGATACTCCAAGGTTATTTGGTTCCCATTAGCGATGTCTTTTGCTATATTTTTTTGTCTCATAGCTATGGTATATTTTTTACTAGGTTTTGAGTCGGTTCCAACATCCATCAATTTACGCATCCTTGGTCCTGATTTTATGGAGGCTAATTGGGATGGAGAGCAAGCAAATTTTTAATTGGTTTGAATCTTACCATCCAAAGAGGGGGTATATTTTGAAGATTCCTACCATAACTCATTGAGAGGTGAAGCCAATCTCACCTTCTGAGAAGGATCCTTTAAGGGGAGTGCATCTTGGGGTGAAAGGGTGGTGACCCTTGAACCACTAGTGTCATCTAAAGCAATTCCAAAGAGGGAACCTCCAAGAAAACATCAAAGCTAAAAAATTCGACTTGAACTGAAGCAAGAGGGGAAACCAAAACTTTGATCAAAGGTTGAGAAAGGGATTCCTTTCCTTGAAGAGATGACTTTGATGGGTCCAACTCTAGAGGGACAAAGGAGGGTGTCTCCTTGGTTCGACCAATGTTGACATCTAAAGAAGCTAAGGGGTAGATTAGGTCTTAAATAGGGATCAAGAAGCAAAAACCAAAGGATGGGTGTCTGAAGAACACCTCCCAACCTTGTTCAAGAGCTTTGAGTAGGAGATAACAATTTTTTTATCCCTATTCAGAGGATTTGCTACCTTGGCAGCTCTTTTAGGGCAAGCATTTTAGAGATGATCAATCATTGGAAAAAGTCGGTAGAAGAAAGCTAAGTTCTCATATTCAATAGATTGAGACCATTTATCCAACTTGAATTCCAGGGTTATTGAAGTAGGGAGAATACTGTTAGGTTCAATGCTAAAGCAAAAATGAGCAAACAACAATCTAGACTAGTCCATGGTGATATTATCTAGAGAGAGAATGTTCCCAAAGGAGTTGGCAACTCCCACAATGATCTCCTCATACCAGAACTCTAAGGGGAGGCCCAAGAGCCTAACCTAGGTTGGGAGAATTGCAAGTTGATGTACATAGAGGTCAAAACCAAGGAACCATTTGCAAAACGCTAGAATTTTCTTGTCAAAGAACTAAGGGCCACCAGTAAGAACCTTCATACAATCCTCCTGGAGGGAGAATACAAAGAAAAAAAGTCCCTTAGGAAGCGCTTAAGTTGAGAGGGAGCCTTTGATCAACCATCTTTCCACAACCCATCTTCTCATAGAGTCAATGTTTGGGTGCTTTCCTACAAACCTACTAATGAGAGAGTTCTCCATTTTTTCCATGAAGTGATCAATAGAGGGATCTTTAATTTTGATGGTCATTCCTTCTTGAGTGTGAATAACATGCACCCCATTTGAAATTTCTTTTTGACCTAAAAAGGGGCTTTCTAGTTAGGCGAAGGTTTCTGACTTCTTGGAAAGTTAGCAGTAGACGAGGGGATTGGAGGTGACCCACCGAGCTTGTGAAGACCATTGGGGGGCACAAACTATCTAGATGTATCCAAAATTCCACAGGAAACCAAAGAACCAAGAGATTCCCTCCCAGTGTAAGCATCCCACCCATTGTTCATTTTTTAGTTAGTTGAATATGTTATTCCTATGGGAATTTTTACAATGTGTGACTAGGAGAATGTTAGGATTAAGGGGTCACCCCCCTTGTAAATCCTATATATTTAATTATTCCATGTCATTATTTGTGTTTGTACTCATAAGGGATGTGGAGCCCACCAATAGCTGAAAAATTATTTAGTTATTATATTTATGAAGTGATAAGGTCAATAGTGGTTGGATAATCTTTTGGGAGCTATAAAAAACTAAGAGAATCTTTATGTAGCTATTATTAGTCTATGGAAACTTGTAAGAGTATCCCCTAATTTATAGGGATTGCATGAAAAACTAGGTGCATAAATTAGTTGGACTATTTTTAGTCAACTATGAAAAATGTGTAAAAGGTGTAAGAATCATGTAAGAGACTATGTTTAGCATGTAAGGGTCATATGGATTTTCACCATGGTATTTTGGAACCTTGTTTTAACCCATAGTAATGCTTTAAGGTGGTATTTTGGGCCTTCATAAGTCTATATATTGAGGGCTTGAGATGGAGAGATAATTAGAAGTTGCATAGGTATACAAATGTTGTTGGATTGGATACAAGATTGAAGGAAGTGAATGTATTGTAATCTTTTATCAAGATAATTTATTGAATTGACCTCTCTTCCTATGGAGTTTTTTACTCAAAAATGTTTTTATCCACATAAAAATTGTGTTGTATGAATCTCCTATGTTGTCAGTTTCTTTATTATTGGTATCATACAAATTATTAATTGTAGATTTGCAATGTTTTCATATTTCTATATTTTAGTAGTTTGCCTTAATTTTCTAACACATTTGACTTAGTTTCCTAAAGTAAGAGATCTTTGATTTGTATGTGTAAGAAATATTCCATATAAAACAACTTTCAAAGATAAATACACAATTATCTTTGTGTTTGGTTTCATTTTTAGACTTCTATTTATTTTATCTTGAAAGGATCTCTTGGAACATCCTCCCAAGCTTGGTAGAGCTCAAAGTGTAGAATATATTTCTATTTCTTTTGTTCATTAGCCTTTTCCAACCCATAATTTGAGCATAGGTTCCTCCTTTCTTGACTAAGTTTAGTCACCTTGCTTAAACATCTTGGTAAGAGCCTTAAAGTTAGGAGCTAGTGTAGAAAAGAACTCATATAGGTCTCACTTCCTCTAGTATCATGATATCCAAAATTACCTTACTATGCAAAATCTCCCACCTAACTTATCCCATAATAAAATTTCCGATTCATCCAACATGCTACCCACTTCACCCTTCTTGGTGGTATTCCCTATCATAGGGGTTGTGAAAGTACACAATTGCAATGGTTTGACTTGGATGAAGCTAATTTTACACTTGCAAAATTAAATTGTGGTACTTGCATAGCTTACACTAACATTACGACCTTACATTGTGGTACTTGCATAGCTTACACTAGCAGAAATATTAAAAAAATCAATATAAAAATGCAAAAATTTAAATAGCAGAAAAATACAAAAAAATCAAATACTAGAAAAATACAAAAGGGCAAATAACGAAAAGATTCAAAAAAATAATAGAGAAAAAATAACCCTCTTTTGAAAATTATTTCTATGGTGTACTTGGGAATTCCTTGTGATGAAAAGCCTATTCACAAGAACAATGTTTGACAACCAAAAAAATTACAAAAAAGGAAAAAAGTAGTAAAGAGAAAAATCTTTTGGAAAAAAATCATCTTTATGGGGAACCATCATGATGAAAGCCTATTCACAAATGTCATGTATGATAATACATAGCTCTCTTATCTAATTGCATTGTGCAGTTAGGGGCATTGGTTTTAAACATCCATGTACTTACCACATCCTTACCCATGGACCCTTATGCAACACAAAAGAACGTTCCATGAGTAGTTCTTTAGAAACTCTCTATAACATCACCTATCTCTACTATAGTGATCATGATCTATACCTTTTGACAATAATTTATTTTGGCCCTTCAATTATCAAGATATCATCACCTTCTTTTTTGATAATTAACCTTGAACATGTCATGCTCTTGGTATAAATGAACAAATAATGCTCACACATTAGTCCCACTATATAACTCTAGTTTGGAAGACCCAACTATCACTATTAGTATCATGACAACTTGAGGATGATAAAAACCTTGGTTTTTTTCATTTTATCATGCTTAGTTTGGTTCCCATGACATACTTCCATAAGCAAATCATAGTCCCTTATACTATGAATGTCTCTTGAGTTAATACTTGCTAGGGAATTTGAGTCTTATCTTTTATCTTTTCTTTATTGGTGTTTGATTTATTTTATCTTTGCTTATTATTTTAAGCTACTCTTTTACACATATGGTTTGTCATCATCATGATCCTTTATATCATGATACACAAAACCTATGCAAAATAAAAACTATTTATTAAACACATAAGAATCTTCTCATAGATTCTCAACATATACCCAAGCTTGAATACTTCATAACCATAATCATCTATATCCATCTCCATCATCGTAAAATCCAATCTAGCCATCATACACCACTCATTATCCTATCCTCATATTCCACCCTATCCCATTCTTACTATTTCCCCCATATATACCATCTTGATTTATTTTCATCATAGTCCTAGTTTCCATCTCTACATCATCCTAATTTTCTTAATCTTCTTCCAGAATTCTTACTATCTTTCCCCATCCTACTTAATAATTTATTCCATCATCCCCATCATATCTATTAACCTCTATTCATCTCTACCAAGATTAATAATATCGTTCCATCTATTTTGAGAGCGCGCCCTTATTTTTCTAGCTTGATCATCCTCTTGAGGGGCATCATCATCTCACCAATCTATTCAATTCCAAAAATCAAATTGGCATATTCTAAATCCAAAATGTATTCAAGTATTGAAGCATCCTTCAAATCCAATCATTCAATCAATCCAATCAATCTGATCAATCCAACAAATCAATCCTTATATTTTGGCCCTTGAGGCATTATCTCTCATCAATGTTGACGCGCCCTATGGACATATCTACTATCTTTAAAACATCACCTCTTCTAATCATAATGCCATTTCAAAGAGGGACAAAATGTTGACACTAAAATCACATATACACTAATTTCTACAATATCATCTCATGTTAACATTTAATGCACTTACTGTCTATTAATCCATTTAAATAATCAATATTATCCTAAGTCCATTACTTTAGCACAATTAAATTTATTAAATAATATTTATGATTTAATTAATTTAATTTGAAATTAAATCTAAGTTATCTACAACTAAATTAATTTAAATCCTAAATTACACCTCATGAGTTAATTATCCAGAAAATAGTTAACTAAATAATCAATTTGGTTAACTCACTAATCAGAATAGTTAACTAAATAATCAATTTGGTTAACTCACTAATCAGAATAGTTAACTAAATAATCAATTTAGTTAATTCACCATTGACAAGCTAATCAATTTGGCTAACTCAAGACTGCAAATTAATTAAAAAATCAAATAATTATCAATTCACCTATTAAATGAGCTGACTACGTAGTCATTTCCATCCATTTTGCAAATTGATTGTCACCTCTCCCCATCATATCAATCAATTTCGTGGATCCAACTCATGATCCAAAAATCTTGACCATTCAATTCCCTTTCATTTTTTTTTATAAATCGAAACTTAATTCTCTATTTTCGCTATCCCATCCTGAATTGAGCAAGTAGATGTTGGAGCATTGAACAATGTACATTCAAGCATTAAGATCGAGAACATATCCACTTCATACTCTTTCAAAAATTTACATATTTTATTAGAATAATAAATTTCCAAATATTATTTTTAATTCTTAATTTTATTCTGATTATCATGATTATTGAAAAAGCCTAAAAAAATAAAAATTATATCAATATCTTAAAATCTGCTCCAAAGCATGGTTTACTATTGCCAGATATGTGACATTAATATGATTTAAGATTCCTTTTCTACGAGAAGAGACACAACATTGGACTTTTTGTCAGTATTCTTCAAGCTTATTCTTTTGTTACTAATTCTGAACACCCACTCTTCTTAAGCAACTCAAATATAATATTGGTGATTGGCAGAGAAACAGAAAAAGGGGCCCACATAGAACTAGAACATTGTTTTAGCTTAAACAAAGTGAAGTGGTTTACTTGAAGTCTCTTCCAACCGCACATTTTGTAGAGCGTTACCATCTACTTTGCATCATCACTAACAAATCTGTCATGTTATACCACCTTCTCCTCCATCAACTGCACCACTACCACCACAAATCTACCCAAACTTACTCCTCCTATCAAGCTTGTATATGCATATATAATGTCCTTAGATATCATTGATTTCAAACACACAATCACTCACATTTCATTCTCATCTTCTAGACATCCTTGCAGTTGGCATTTCATAGTTTTACAATGGGGATATCTAATTACCATTTAATAATGGTTGGGTTCTTGGTATTCATGGGCAATGTCAACATGAGCTGGTCTCAGTTTGGCTTAACCCAACCACTAGTCAATCAGCCCTTAAACCAGCCTTTTTCTCCCTTGGCCCAGCCAGGGCTAACTAATCAGCCTGATGATATGACTGCAGATTCTCCAAGTGGTCAGCCCTTGCTTAACCAGCCATTATCTCCATTCAACAATCAGCCCTTACTTAGCCAGCCCTCATCTCCATTGACCCAACCAGGGCTAACTGATGAGCCTGATGATATGACTTCAGATTCTCCAAGTGGTCAGCCCTTGCTTAACCAACCATTATCTCCATTCAACAATCAGCCCTTACTTAGCCAGCCATCATCTCCATTGACCCAACCAGAGCTAACTGATGATGATATGACTTCAGATTCTCCAACTGGTCAGCCCTTACTTAGCCAGCCATTATCCCCATTCAATAATCAGCCCTTACTTAACCAGCCATTATCTCCATTCAATAACCAGCCATTGCTAAACAGTCCATTTTCCACATTCAACAACCAGCCACTGGTTAACCAGCCCTTGTCTAATACATTTAACCAGCCCGGAGGATTGAACCAGGCTGGAGGATTGAACCAGCCAGGCTTATCCACACTGAACCAACCATTTACCAGCGGCTTTTCTTTAACAGGGGCTGCCAACCAGCTGTCAGCAGGCTCTGTGGTCATGGTGGGTGGTCTCATTGTATTAGTTCTACAAACCTTGGTCTTATTCTGATTAAGTTACTTGGGTCATTTTTTTATGAAAAGTGGAACGCTTGAGCTACCCTTTTTACTCTTTGCTTTGGTGGCCATGAGAAAAAAATAATGGTTTTCAAGGCATTACCTGCACCAATAGCTTTGTCAATCTCAAACCGTACTTTGGGGTGCAAGTTTCTTGGCTGATGTTTCCTTATCCTTGGTACCAACTCATTGATTTCAGGTCCATGTTCCTTGTTGATTTGTTTAAATCTCTCGCTTCTTCATTACAATATCCCTAGCAGTTCCAGTGTTATATCTTGTGCTCCATCTGATGTGATTTCTCTACCCAGTAGTAGTACCCACTAATACTCCCTAATTGTGTATCTATTAGTTTTAATTTGGGTTTTTTTTTTTAGGAGTGAAGGGAGAATATTTCAGCAGCTTATTTGGATTGATTTCTCAGTTACTTCTATAGGGTCTCATGACTGCCTCATTATGGCTATGTAAATAAGAAACTATCAGTAATATTTTGAATTGAAAGGATGCCCAGTGTTTGATTTCATGACTATGAGTTCGATATAGATGTAATGGTTTATAGCAGATTACATTCAGTGGCTTGAGGGCTTTCGCAATGGGAGAATCTGCCAATTAACATGTTTATTTCGTTGAATTGAATTCTCTCTTGTCATAATGATTATGAAATTGATCCAATTATTTAACTTATGCACTTTCACTAATATATAGTTGAGAAATTAGAAACCAGGAGATCATTATTAGCATAAAATTATCACCGCTATAACGATTCATAAAACACACTGTATTTTTGGTTTAAAAAAAATACAAATATGGACAACTAAAACTTTCAACATCAAGCAAAGCAATGAGAAACATCTGGTATATCTCTGAACAATAATATAATCTGCATGTCCTTGTCAAAGCTGCCAACCTTCCAAATCAAAGTTCATTAGATACTATCTAATTAATAATGCTATTGTTTTAAATGTGGGAGAGATAAAAACCCTCTCTTCTCCTCTCCCTGGTGCCTTGTGCATTTAATTGTATTTAGACTACAGGGTAGCTTAAACTATATAGTAAATGAAACCACCCCTCACTGTGTTCAAACTATGGGGTAAAACTTGTAAGGTGTTTTTAACTATGGCATTGATGTTACAATTTATGTTGCAGGAAATGGTGAATGAAAATCAGTTGTTACTTCAGATTATACAGGGGTCAAAACCAATTGTACGTGCAATGGTTTGAATATATATACTCCTTTTACCCACTATAACGTGCTTGTTATAATTGCTAAGGAAGATTATGTTTCCTTTTGGGACAATCTTGGTTAATCCGATTAAATGCATACACGTGAGAATTAGGAATGACAGATTGAACAATTTTACTTCTTGTTTTAAGAAATTAAATGTGGATAGGAATACTTAGACATAAAAGATTATGGATCATTGTTGAACATCTTGAAGTTTTCTTTGATTTTGTCTTGATTTTTATTTTTCTGGGTCAAATCTAAGATTGGAGACTTGTCCTGTCCCTCTAGTCTTGACCCTATCTATTGTAGAATTCCACTCTTCCATTTGCCTCATGAATAGTAGTCTGTGTTGCTTCTTTTGATCTTAAGGCTAGTGATATTTAAGAACATCTAGATTGTGTTGCCATTTTGTCTCAAGGGGGACATGTTCTCCTCGGTCAACCCCTAGAAAACAAAGAAAAATGCTTGAAGACAACAAGGAAGCACCCTAGAATTATGAATGCAGTTTCTTTATGTTTTTTCATACAACAAATCTAAATGTTTGATTTCACTTTGAATGCTCTAGGATGAGAGGATGCTTAAGAGAGATAGATGGTGTGAAATGAGTGCAATTAATTACCTTTAAATAATAGCACATAGCACTAAATCATGCAAAAGTGTGTTTAGTCATCTTTAGGTAAGAAAGGTAAAGGGGTCAATCAGCCAAATTTGAATTTGAAAATATGAGGGTCAAGTCCATGACCACAAAAATGAACCTAAGTAGTGAAAATGGTCAATTCTTGGCAAATAATAGCTATACCTAGTAGGTGTATAAATAAGTGAAATAAATGTGGGGAATTAGTTGAATGTATTGGGATATGTGTACATGGAGATAAGGTAGGGGTCAAACATGTGGGGATGAGTATGGATAAGGATATGTAAAGGCTAGGGGAATGACCCCAACTTTACATAAGATTTTTTTGTTTGTCAATATGTACATGTATTAAGAGATTTCCTTAAAATGTGCATAACATAAAGTGGGTAATAGTATGGGTATGCAAATTTCACCATTGTATTTTGCCTCCACTTTGAGATACACATGAATCTTAAAATTATTATGCATCTAAAAGTATATGGAACTCACAATCATGCATGCAATGTAAATAGTTAGACATCAAAAAATATTTTCATGGGGTCCACATAAATTAATAGACCCTATAAGATGTGATTATGTGTTCTTCAACATATGAGCTCCCCATGATAACTTGCAAGAAAAATGAAAAGTATGACATGAGTATCTTCTATCTAGCAAGTGAAATTAAGTACAAAATAGGAGCTTACCAAAATATCTAGGAAATGAATAAAGTTATATAATTTTTCCTATTAAAAAATTGACGACCTTGGGATTGCACAACACATGAATCACATTACATGTCATGTGATATCAATCTATTTGATCGCATTGATCATTATTTTATTTATCTATCAATATGTGGAGCCTCAACATACAATTGTTAGTGACAATATATGCCCCCTTCAATTGGTTTTATGCATAGAAAGAAAGCTATTGAGGGAGAGGGAAAATCATACTGGAAGTAAATGTAATCTAGAGATAAGAATGTAAGAGTGTACTTATATAAATTAAAACAAATAACAAATGATATTCTAAATATATAAAATGATAAGGTTGTTGGAATTAGGCACCATTCAAAATCCATGTAAATTTTTCAGTTGTGTTTAATTATTCTTGTTGATAAATAATGTTATATCTCCAAGGATTATGAAGAGGGTGTAAAATGAAAAAATGAATCCTAGATCCAACAAGTAGATAACTAGGATCAACTTCTTTTTCTTTGACTTCACATTCACAAACCAACTAAGGTTGATGATTGTCTTGTTGTCACAATGGAGACCCAATATCCTAGGGTTTGGTCCTTTTGAGTTATAAAGAGGAGAATTTTAATGTGTTTTTAATAAGCCTAATTGACATAAACCCTAGATCTGAAAATATAATTTATCACACAAATGAAAATAAAAATTGACAGAACAAACCCAAATATGGAATATGATGATAGAGAGGAACTTGTAACTTAAAGTTGAACCTAAATTATAGGGATAGGGGTGTGGGTGCCCTAAACCAGAGAGTCAACTTTTTTGGAATCTTTGGAACTTTGATGATGTATTACAGGCTACTCTATGTTTCCTGTATAATTGTTTGATGATGAAACCTTCATATCTAACATGTACACATAAAAAGAGGGGGAAAGGTTGTGCTATATAGGATCTTGCCTAAGTCAAACCCCATTTTAGTGTTTCCACATCCACATACAACAAATGATGATGATTAAGAGGGCTTATGCTAGGTTGGGTAGAGGTCAAATAATGCCAATTGACTGAAATCAAATGATAAATAGTAATGTTAACTTGGTATTAAATCCTTGTCAAAGTGATGTCCACAACATAAGTTGCCACAAAAGTTGATTGATGGATGCTTGGATTGCTTGATAAACTTGCAAAAGGTTAGTCCATAAAACACTATAGATTGTTGTAGCTACCATGTAGAGATAACTCAATACAACAAGTGAATCATGATCATAGTACCTCCTTGTCCATAATTGCCTTCTTTGCTTTTTTTCTTCTTCTGAGAATAAAACTTGTTTATATATGCATCTCGACTAATATTTTTGATTATAGGCTGACCTGGGATCTTTTTAAATCTCCAAAGAGTGACACCAAAACACCTAAATTCCATCATAGGTTCTAGGGTACTAATAGAAATTTCCAAATAATTATCAATTTGATTCTTTAATATTAAAAATATTGATTTAATATTAAAGGAATCAAAATCTATGATCAAATATCATACTCTATTTCTATAGGTCACTAATGTTTTTTCATGATAGGCATAGCAACTTCTAACATATACACCAACTAGGGATCTCCACACACTTGTAAATACTTTACCTTCTAATATGATAGGAGGAGGCCTCTTATTAATGCTTCAAATCCTACTAGATTGTTAGTACATGTGAACTATAATATGTATGATGCAAAAAAATATTTTCCTTTTAGGTTAGTCAACTCAACACTTCCACCACAACCTTATTTGGATTTATACCCATCAAATTTCAAAGTCAAAATTAAGTTATCTATTATGGACCTTGGAGTCCTAAAGTAGGCTTATTATCTTATTATTGCATATTTTTACGTTGCCTAAGAGTATCATCCATGCTAATGTCTTGTAGTTGTATTTCAAGCATATGAACATATTTTGTGTTAGTGGTATCTTCAATAATACCAATTTTACTCATCTCTAGTGCTATTGTATGAAATTTCTCTACAACTTCTAGGCATGTAGAATTTTTTTTTTTGGATGAATTATGTTATGTATTCTACACTAATTAGAAAGTAGGAAATTATAAGTACATACCTAGGTCCCCAAAATTCTCTTTTCATTGGCTAATGTATACATAAAATCATAGAGACAAGAGTTGAGAGGCATGCACCCACAAACCTAGTTATGAATTTTCTCCTTCTCTACCTAGACCATGTCCACCTAAGAAGCAAAAAGTAACAAGGAATTCATCCATTATGTAGACTCTAGTATCAAAATTTGCAAAATAAACTTCATTACAATCATCATATTTTGTAATCATATATTTTATCCTAGGTTAAATTTCAAATTTAATTTGATTTTGATTTCCCTTCCAAGGTAACCAAAAATGTGAAAAATTATTAGTAAAATAAAAAGAGAGGTTCTTTAATCATTCTATATTGAGAATCATTACATAAAGCTAAGGGATATATAATACCTAGATATTGGTACATTTTTGTAATCAAGGTTCTAATCCTAGCTAGATGTACACATTTGTCAACTCACCCACAACTCTCACTTATATCTATCCAAATATTTTTTTTATGTTGGTTTGGATTGGGGACCATCCCCAACTTCATATAAATAGAATAAGACATAATTTAAAAAAAATAAATATAACCAACCAAACAATTATGCAAGTTCTTACCAAATATTCAAAAACTTAGAAGGAAAGGGGGGGGACCTGACCTAACTTATTTAAGGCTGCAAGTGCATCTATAGTTCCAAAAATTTGATCTTTACATTCTACTTTTTATTTATCTTTTTATGATTTAATATTCTTTCGTATTTTTTTACGAAACAAATAAAAGCCTCTTTCACAATACATCATAAAGAGACATGTTAGCTATAGTTTTCTTTAAATTCTTAATCACATCATAATTGTGATCCACTAGGGACATAACCCTAGCATATGTTGGATAATTTTTTTTTATATGATCCTCCTTGATGATCTTTAGGAGTAGATAGGTTGACGTTGTTGGGACTGAGGTCTGATGAAGTGGGGTTACCATTCAAAGGATTTGATTATGTAAGTAGTTCCTTGTTCTTATTCCATAAGAATGAATTGCTCTTAGCCTAATAGAAGGCACTTGAAACTCATCATATTCTATCACCGATTCATTTTCCTCTTAAAATGGGAAAATATATGTTTCTAACATCATTGTAATATCAATGTCTCTAAAATTTCCACTACTATTGCAACCATCACTCCTATTTTATTGGTAAACTTATGCCATTTTAAACATTTTCTCCATCTTTGGTTCGTTTATCTCTGAATGAGAAGTTGTATCATGACGCCTACACCAACTAGGCAATGAATTTAGATAAGAAAAATTTATTGAATTAGCCTAACTTGTTGAATCTTGGTTCACATTATCCATATGGATAGGAATGCTCCCATTGTTATGCCTAATGCTTCATTATCTATTAGGCATTTAATTTTGAGATCCTTTATTCTAAATATTCTAAATCTATAAATTATTTTGGTTATTGTTTTTTTTTTAATTCTATGAATTACCTTGTTTGCGATTCTTTACCAAAGGAGGACTAACCTTTATTATTGTAAGATCATTTTAACTTGTGTAAGAGTCTTCTTTAATGCTTCTAGTTTTAATGCTAGCTATTTATTTGAAGATGTTATTTTATGATGCACACTTGTGGTAGGAATTTGGATGCATGAGATGTATTAGTAATAACAGGAGCATTTTTGGCCCTACCTCAAGTAAGATAACATGGGAGTATGGAAAACCTAGTTCAAGGGTTGTTGATACATAACTTAATTTTTACCTTGGAGAATAATACTTTGGATGAGATTTATCAAGGGCATTTGATTGGACAAAGCATTATTAATATCAAGGATTTGAGTACTCATCCTTGGATACCTTATTGAAGGTAACAATCTTACAACCCCATTTATTAAATGATCCACTTTATCTTGTATTCTTACTAATTGTTTGTAGGAAAGTGGAAAAGTGTTCATATTTCTTCTATCCTCCTTGGGAATAACCTAATTAAAATATCCAAAGCCTTGAGGTATATTTGAATATATATTACTTCATTCATAAGATAAAGATTTTACCCTCTTGTATATTTTATGGAAGCTAGTGTTGAATAGGCCTAAAGTCTCATCGGGTTCTCTTTTGCAACTAAAAAATGATGGTACAAGAAAATTGGGTTAATATATATCTTAAATTGATTAAAAAATGCATCTTTTGAAAGTTCCCAACTTGTGAATATATCTAGTAGGAAAAATCAAATACCATCTACATTAAAAATATCCTAAAGAAAATAAGAATAACCTACACACCACATCCTCATGTTTAATGCAGACTATAATAATTGTATCCTTAAGAGGCTTACAATGTTCCTCAACACTCTTACTCTTCCCATAGATGAATTTAACACAATTTTTTGTAGGGTCCGTAATCATCTCATGGGCATCACTAGGTATGGCAAGAGGTGAGTTGTTAATAGAAAATAAATCCATTGGTGGGGGTTGAGGTGGTACAACTAGTGAGACTGATTTGAATATGAAATTATGGATCAAGGATAGAAGGTGTAATCTAATTTTCAACAAATTTTCCTTTATCACTCCTTATTTTTCTATCTTGAGTTAAGTCAATATATTGGTAACCACCCTCCTTAAGGGATACATATCTAGTTACTCTTATGTACCATCCAATAGGTGCTAGATTTGAATGGTTTAGTTTGATTATTCCCTCCCTCTAGAACCAATTATATTGATGGTACTTATGACACATGAAACTAAAGTAGAACTAAGATCACTCTAATTCTCCTAGAAAGATAATTTATCTTAGGAATCAATCAATTCCAAATGTCCTATGTGTGAGGTTATAGTTTTTTCAAAACAACCTAGTGGTATATGTGATTATTTTGTTCAAGGGAGCCTATACATGAGGTTATGGTAGTGTTGGAACAACCAAATGGTCTATGTTATTTTTTGTTCAAGGGTCCTATGCTCATAAAATAATATTCTTGATAATTCATACATATAGAGGGTTATCTTGCTAAAATAATTGATAAACATTTCTATTGTTGAATAAAACATTTCTCATATAATCCTAATTGACTAGATTTATAAAAAAGAGTCAAAATATATTATAATTTAAAGAAGTGAAAATAAATGTAAAGAACCAATGATGCACTAAGTTTTAGCCTTAATGCTAAAAGGTCTAATAAATCCAAATAACCTACAATGTAGTGATCAATATTTCACTCTATCATGAACACTATGTATGCAATATTCTAAGGAATTGGAAAACAATATTTGATTTAAGTGCATAAAACCACCATATTATTTGCATAGACTTCACACACCAACCCTAGTTTAAAGAACTTTATAATATTTCACCAAGTAACTCAACTTAAAGAACCCAAAAAATAAGATACACCACCACCAATGGAGAGAAAATTTAGAAGAAATAAGGCATGATAATTTGATTGATTTGTGATGGGTGCATTATAACTTCCAACAAGATAGCCTACATTCAAAATTCAATAGTTTTCTTCATTTCCAAAATTTCTAACCTGTACAATGTGTTCAAAACTAACATATCTACCCATTTTGGGAGCCTAACAAGTTACAATTACAAGATCAAGTTAGCCTATATTCTAAGTTAACATCTAGGACCAAAATTTACAAGTTACATTTGTTTCTAGGAGACTTAGGCCCCCAAATTAAATCACTCATTTTTCTAGGTGGGCCTAGGAAAATAATTACAATAGGGTACACTTAAAAAAAGAGTGGCCTACATCATTGAAAGAATATAAATGATAAATGAGATGAGAATGGGATCACCTAACCCCTTGATCTCTTGTTGCATGCCACAAATTTGTAAATTGTGCCCTAAAATTCTCAAAGTGTAAAAGTATTCACAAATAAAATTTGGGGAGACTAATAAAAAAACACCCAAGTAAACCCATGCTTGAAATCATGATCCTGATAGATAACTTAATATAAAATAATCTAGGAACAAAAATTAGGAAAACCAATAAATGAGTAGTCAAAGATAAGGAAGGCCAAAACATTGACTCAAAAAAGAGGATATTCTAATTGAGAGATTTGGGCCTTGGGGATCAATATAACCTATCAACAAGAACCTCAATAAGAAAATATACATAACATTGGATGATCAGGGATTGCAATTTAGGAATACCATAAAATAAGCACACAAATAGGAGGATGACTGAAACCATGATTTTGAAAAGGATGCAACAATTAAGTGCGGGAGTCAAACTTTGGAGACACCCTAAAATAGGTACCTATACATGAGGATGACTAAAATACTAACTTTGAAAAGGATAAAAAAAGTTCTAAGGATGGGAGTTGGAATTTGAAGAGAAAACTAAACATGTACCTAAATAGGAGGATGACCAAAATCCTAATTCCAAAAAAGATAGAATAAAAAGTATGTGAGTCCGGAGCTTCAAGGGTTCAAGTAAATCGTCTTGGAATAGGATGGTTAAGACCGAACTCACAAATCTAATGCCTAACATCGTAGCTTATGAGGGCATGACATCATAAAGAAAAAAATAGTCCTAAACTTTGACAAATAGATTTGTTGAAGGGAAAAATATCCATACAACTAGGGCATGATTGAAAAATAGAAAGTGAACACAAAACCAATAAATCAAAGAAAATTAAAATTGAGGAAGGCAAAAAAACCAAAAGTTGTGTGTACTAGTGAACAAAACACACATCATGAACAAAGAAAAACAAAATAAATATACCATTAATAGATTAGGTAATAGACCCTACATGGTAAACGAAAAAGAAACATGATGGAAAAGTAGAGGAAAAACAATTCAAGCTCACACAACAAGCATAAACACTAGAAAGATGCCCAAGAAAATAACTCTCACTAAATCTTGAGATCATGAGGAAGAAAGAAGAACTAGGGGGAAAACAAAAATGTAAAAGGAAAATCAAGAAAGAATGAGAACAAACGGAAAAATGACATACGATAAAATTTCCACTTATGTAGAGTTAAGGGGTAGGTTGGGGTTATGTCACATCCTAGGCATCATCACTTTAGAGGTTCCTTTATAGTCATGCAAAGGTGACCAAACTAAAAATTCCAATGAAGGTGATCCATTAAACACATAACAAGTCTAGCCTACAAAACAATTGGAGTTTCAATACTACTCTATAATCATGCTAGGATGATCAAATCCAAAAGTTTTACAAAATGGAAATGATTAAGATAAACCCAAGACAAAATATCAAAATTAAAACTAGATAAAACCAACTAAAAGCATGAGAATATGTAAAGTAAAAAATATTAAGAAGAGGATCACTATTTTGCTAAGGAAAATGGGGGTGTGTGTGTGTGTGTAAGGCACAACAATATCAAGCACATGAAATTTCACAATAATAAGATGGTAATCACTACCAGAAGCATCCAAGTGAATTGAAGGCCCATTGGTTAGGGCTTCACATTATCAAAGAGGTAACAATGGATAGTATAGTTAGAATAGAGATACTTGATTGAAAAATATTATTAGGAATATTTAATGATAGTAAACTTAAGTCATACTAAAATCAACAAAATTTTACTTATCTTTATTCCATCTAATGTGATTATTCTAGTTTATATTAGGATTTTCTTTTTAACAGTTTCTTTTACAATTTATTATTTTGAACATTTAAAACTATGTTATCTTTTGATATAAAAATATAACTATGCCCATACATTTGCATGTGATTGAGCACATTACTAATCCCACTATGCAAGCTGTATATAAGCATTAGATGTTATAAATTAAGAGCAACCACCATTGAAGAAAAGCAATAACCCACTACATAGATAAAAATAATAGGTTAGGGTGTGTGCTTATGATTTTACATGAAGGTTGTAATAAGTACAAGATGTGTAATGATAGGTTCCATGCAATTTTTTGACAAGAGAAGTTCCAGCTTATACATAGTTAGTAGGGTGTGAATGGAGCAAAAGTTCACACCTACTTTGCTACACACTCAATCACATAGGTTGTGGGTCCTTTTCTATGATGAGAACCAACTACATATTTTATAACATTTAGTATATCAAATGCAATAAACACAATTATAGAATGTCACTATGATTGACCATTTCAACATGGAAATGATAAGGATACATATTGGAATGAAAAGGCATGCAATAATAAGCATGTAAGCACAACACTTGTAACACAATAGAAGCCATTAATGAACCCCATAGCTACATCTACATCCACATGTAGTCAAATATTGCACTTGGTTAAATTCAACACTTTCCAACATTTCCAAGGATCCATTGCAACTTTCAAATCTTTTTTGGGGTTTGATTATCAACAAGAATGTCTCAAAATTCCCTCTTTCTCGAGACAAATCTCTAAAGATGCCTACAACATCACTCTTCCCAAATATCAAAATTTGACAAAAAAAAGATCGCAACCATATAAACACCATTGTATTAAGAAGAAAAAAGACATGGTAACATCTAATTTCAACATAGAGTGCACACAATAACTCCTAAGTACAAACAAGACATGCATTCGCTTAACCTTTATCTTCTCTCTTATTTGTTTATTCATCTATTTTGTAAGAAAAAACTTCAACTGAATCAATTACTTCAAAATCATCAAACATTCAATATTTTGTTGTTTAATATTTTTCCTCTTAAACTATGAAATGGACTCGTGAATATCTGAATAAAGGGAAAGTTATTGATAAATATTAAATAACAATTTTATAAACTGTTCCAAGTCTCTTCAATTTTATTAAAATATATGTGATCCTTCGATAGAAATAACATAAGAAAGACTTCATAATCTCATGAATATCACATGTTTTTATGATTTTCCTGCTGTTAAAGATTGTGAAAGACTTTCTATGGCGACAATGGAGTCACATGTTGCTAAATTTTCTCTTAAAGGATGTCTGTGGGGGCAGTTTAAATTTAAAAAAGTGTAGACAAGATTTATGAAAAGGAAGAAAGTAAATAGAATTATGGTGTTTGAAAATAATGAAGTATGTCCCTGTCCTTATTTCAATCAAGAATCTACTAACTTTGTATCCCTTTTCAAAAGTATCATTAAATATGACCGACTAATGTGGGTATTCTCTGGTTTTTAGTTGTGCATTCTGGACTGTCTTTAACATGTGGTTATCGTTTATGTTATATTTTTAGTTTGGTATTTTATCAAATAGTATTTTATTATATATTTTTAATTTGATCTTTGTTTTGAATCACGAAATGACATTTTATGAAATCAAGTTTTTGTATTGTAAATTAGTAGTTAAGAAGGAAATTTTTATCATAATTAATCGTACAAGTGAGTTTTTCTTACTATTAATAATTGACTTCTGAATTTTATAAATATTGAAGAAATGAAATATTACCACAACTAATTTTACAACTAATGTTAGCTTATTATTAATAAATAGCCTAGATATCTTAAATACATGTATCCTAAAGATGCCGAGAGATATCAATCTCAAGGTCCAACAGTAATTGATGAAACCTTTGTTGGTCTTCACTTTCACCTTTCTGTCTAAATATCTTATCCAAAGCACCACTTGTTTTAAATTCTGCCCATTTTTTTTGTGTTTGTTATTATTATGTGGTGGTTTTACTAGCAGGAATCAACAAACCCAAATCTTTTACCAAAATGACCAATCTTCCTTCAAAACTAAAGTTTTCTTTTTTAGGAAATGCTGGACAAAGTCATGAATCTTTGTTTTGCAGTAAATTTTGTATAATGATAGTCATTTAATCAATCAATATGTATTTTATATGTTGGATTTCTTCCTAAAAGCTTGTGAGTCTTGTTCCTTCTAATTCAACAAAGTATTCAAGTGAAATTCTTAGTGTTGAATGCATTTTCAACACATTGATATTGAAAGTTGTAGCTCCAATTGGTGCAAGTATTAACAAGAGACAAGTAACAATTATAAAATATCTTGAAAGAACCAACTATTAATCATCATTTTCTCTTCATAATTATAGTATTATGTATATTTACTTGATCATCATTTTTGGTAAACTTATCTTTTATCTCCTATCTCTAGATTTTCAAAAAATTCAAATCGCTTTAGATGCAATGGACATGGTGCAATATACCTATAATAAATTAAAAACCACGGCTCATTAGTTTACATCATCCTTAAATTATTGAGTGTTTGTAAACTATAATTGATACAAATTAAAAAATATTAAAAAATATTTATTTTGAGTGCTCCACTTGGGCTAAAAAGTGGAACAAACTATTGTAACATCACCCAAATCATGTGTAGTGGGAGATAGATCTCTAGAAGTGAATCCCACTGGTGGGATTTGATAACTTTGTTACATTTAGAAACCTAGGTTTTTCTATTAAAAACCAAAAAATGTTGGATATTCTAATACATAGAGTTGAATAGTTGAAACCTAGGTGGGATCACATAGTTTTGAGTTTGAGTCATATGCATCACAGTAAATTTGTATTTATTGGTTGAATTAAAGGTCAGAAGAGGATACATGAAAACATCATTCCTCACATTCCATGAATATAAATTAAGATATAGGGGTAGTTGAGGAACCCCTAATTTGTGTCATTCTACATGGTGATGAAAGGATTCACATGGTTTTTCCATTTTCGAGACTGTAGTTGTCCATTCACTTATGAAGAATTATAATGGGGTTCTTTAGCACCCCTTCTTCTAATGTCTTGATTTTTTGTATGAACATGGTGATAAGATCCTCTAGGGTGGCATCATTAAATTGGTTTATTTGATTATAATGATTTAAATTTTAATTGAAGTTATTATTATTATGTACATATAGTCTTCCATTCTTGTCATTTGTTATACTTGATAACTTTTAGTTGGTCAATCCATGTCAACTCTTTCTTAGTCAATGCTAGAGATGATGTTGAACACCTGAAATATTGAGAGGGGGTGTGAATCAGTATTCCATTAAACAATTTTGACACTAGTTGTCCAATTACCAAAATATATTTAACTGCAATAATGAATGAAAGCATGAAACATCCACAAAATCACATGACACAAGAACACCAAGATTTTTTGCATGGAAAATCCAAAATGGGAAAAACCACTGTGAGGGTTAGATCACTATATATTATATTTGGATATAGTATATTATAGAAATGCTCATTATAGGTGGACTCCTTGTCCAGTGGACTCACTATCCATAGAGAATAAGATAGAAGAAGTAAGGGGTGGTTCATATCCTATTGAACTGTTACAAATGCATCTACAATATGTTGGATTACAGTTCCAATAAAGAACAAAAACAATCTTTGTACTAATCTAGATCAATGTTCTGCTCTGCTCTGTATTCACACACTTTGCAATACAATTCACTCAACTCTAATTAATTCACATCATATATGTCACTTTTCACACATTACTCACACCATTCTCCCACACTTCTCTTTAAAACACCAAAATCAATCCATTATTTATATCCATATCAAGTGTAACTTCAATTAGGTCAGCCTAATTAGAAGTAACACACAAAATTGAACTTGTCATCCTTGAAACATTTCACCCACATCTTGTGCATGATGGGGAAAAAGGGCTAGCCGCTAGAGCCTTGGTAGCTGAGCGCAGGTCAACCATGGTAGCCTCATAAGACCACTGGAAAAAAATGGCCAACTGACACCCATAAATGCACAAAAATCTAGGCGTGTGATTGATAGCATCATTCTACCAATTAATCCAGCCTGTATTATGAGGTGGCCTACACTCTAAATTTCAAACTCTACGAATGTGGGCCAACATGGGTTAATGACAAAGCATAGACGTATTAAAAAGAACTGTGTTTTGTAGGCCCGCAGTTGTCTTGTCTCCCATTCAATGCGAAAAGAAATGGGGAAATGATCTGACAATGTCACATCCACTAACTATTTAACCAGGAGTGAAGAGTTGTCAAAAGAGAAGAAAGATTGAGCTGAGATCATGACATGATCAAGGTGCTTAAATATCTTGTCAGAGCCAGCCCTGAAATTGCACCAAGTGTTCCAAAGGGAATGAGAATGGTGGCGACCAATATTGAGATCAAAGAGCCCCAAATTATTACACATGTAAAACCATGCCTCTCATTCGCTAGTTTCCCATCTGAATGGCATAGTGCCATCTCAATCATATTGAAATCCCCACACAAAATCTAGGTAGCAACTAGCAATGAATCAACAATCCAACATCAAAGCAAAGAGTGTTCCACAACATCATTAGAGGCATAATTATTAATAATCCCAAAAGAGTGATTATCAATATTAAGAAGGATCTAGATGAGCCAATGTATGGGGTCAGACCCATGGTCAACCATACAAGTGTGCCACCATGGGGAGAAAAAGGTGACAACTTCACCATGTCTAGCATCATGAGCAATACAAAACATATGACTGGCTAGAAAAATAGAATGACAAGCCGAAGTGAGCAAAAAACCAAAAATTTTAACCTCTTGGAGACAAAGCACTTCAATACCAGCATACTTCTGCAAAGTATCCCTAATAGAATAATTCCTAGATATTTTTGTCATACCTCGAACATTCCATGAGAGGAAATTCATGAATGAATCTTCTCCATATCGTTGGAGTCCAGATCTTCCTCATTTAGAGTAGAGAAGCAATTTTGCAAAAATTCTGGCAAAACTGACCTAATTTGAATATTTGGAAAAGAAAATCTTCATTTCTCCTACACATATTCTCCTTCTTCTAATGGTAGAGAAGGATTGAGAGACCACCGTTGAGCTCCCATCATGGGAGGAGATACATTTGGTTATGCTATCATAATGACAGTAGGCTGAGGTGTAGCCTTTGGCCTGGGCCATGCCTGAATATTGTCAGCCCTGACTGGGGCCTCTTTCCCCTTCACTGAAGGGTTTGAAACATCTTTAGCTAGCTTAGGGACTTTGGAAACCATCCCAGAGCCACTGGAATTTTTTTTATGGTTTGTAACCGTGGTCCATTTCTCATCAAGTTTGGCAGCAGAATTATCTTCTTGATGGGGCTTTTCAAATTCCCGTGATGGAGGAGTACGAGACACTGCCAAAGGGTAGTCCTTGATCTTGTGGTATGTGGACTGGCATCTATAACACATGTTCGGAAGATTAAAATAAGTGACATTCTTAGTATGCTAGAGAGCTCCAATTTGAATGTCAATGGAGTCTTTCAAATCTTGTGAAAGGTCCACTTCAACACATACCCATTTTTGGGGTCGGGCCTAGAAAATCCTATCTGGCTCAATACAAATGCCTTCCCCAGAGAGGACACAATATGACTCAAAAAAGGAACACAAGGCAAAGGCAACCCTGGAAACTCAATCCAGACTAAGACCCACAACTTGGTGTCATCTAAGACAATAAAGTCCTGGGTCCACAACTGGAAAACCAACAGAGAAGACTTGACATACCAGGGACCATGATTCAGGATTGTTGGTGTAAATAAGTATTTTACTTATTACACTTTACTTAAGCTTACTTAGGGAATGCATATCATTATAGGTTGCAGTTTTGACACCTAGTTATTTGCATCTTGCATCTAGGGTTGTGCATACATTGAGATATATGAGTTGGACACTTAGGGAAGTGTGTGTAGGAGAAATTCCACTCTTTGTGGTGTGATCTAGTTATCACCTTTTTATCTCCACTTTTCGTGGCGTGATAATTCCACTTTAGGTGGGTGATCCACCTTTCATGGAATTATCTATTATTTATTTCTACCTACCCTGCACATGATTGGGACACTTGTCTCATTCATGGCCCTTCATTGTGTCCTAGCTTGCCTTTATAAGCAAGCCTTATACATATTTGTAATTGAACATCTTCATGCATATTGAGAATACAATCTTCATATTCTCTCATCTTCTCTCTCTCTTTTTTGCTATCTTTGATCTCTTGATCCTATTGTTGCTTTTCATAAGTTCTTACAAGGATTTCCTGAACATGACTGACCTCCACAAAGCATAAAAGAAAAAAACCTTGGTTAAATTTTGGACCATGTCAAGGCGGACCCCATGAGGGACCCAAGCCTTGTGGACCCATTCTTTAAGCACACTTTCAGGGGGAGTCCTCCCAACAAAGTACCCAACAAGAGTATGTTGCTCAAGCCATTGACAAGTAGAATCAAAATTAGGTAAAGGTAAAACCACATCAGCTAGGAAGTCAAAAGACTTACCAAATGAAACACTTTCAGAACAAATTTTTGAGGTCGTTTGTTCAGAGGCAGAGCCATTGAGCAGAGTCATTGAACCGCCAACACTAGTAATAATTGTTGGGTTAGAGCAGGTTGAAGGCATATTAAAACAAAAAAATTGTAGTATATGTGGTCATACACATAGGAAAAGAGAAAAATCTTGTGTAAAGCACTTAGTATGACGCAAGAGGGGCCAAGAATGACTGCAGACACAAGAAAACCCTAGCAGAGCTCATACACTCGCAAGATCCTACATCAATCTAAAACATTTGAGAGAATTTTTAAAGTATCATACTTCCAAACTATGGAAATAAAAGATATGTCTCTTTTTTCCATGGTGTTTCCATACTGTCTCATTGAAGTTTGTCACTTTTATGCTCTTAAGTCTCTTAAAATACCTCATACAACCATTATGTCCTAGAATGTTAGAGATCCCTTGGTGTGGACTAAGGCCTTATCTAGAATAATTCCACTCAACTATATGTATTAGATCTATTAACTTAATGTTATTGAGATCTAGTAAAAAAGTGTCATTCTACACCCTAGTAATGCATGAAATGACCAATTTTATAAATTTTAATTTGGTGGTAGCATTAAAACTGCTTCAATATGGATTAAATTGAGAGAGATTGCTTAGAGTGCCCCACTTCCTAATTTTAGGAACAAACAAGACATATCTATGTGGAATTTTTTTCCATGCCATCTTATTGAAGTTTGTCACTTTTAGTCTCTTAGGTCCCTTAAAAGACATTGTTTAGCCACCATAGCTTAGAAGGTTTGGGAAACCCTTCTAATGGAATGAGTTATCTTCTAGTATAAACCAATGTAATTAATCATGTTGGTACTATTGATTTGATGTCATGGGACTCCTTTCAAATTAGTATTTCATTTTTTTTACAACTTTTGATTAGCACTAGCATGAGGAAACTACTTTGAACTAGAATAAATTGAGAGAGGAGTTTTTAGAGGAAAGTTCTACCCAATTCTAGGAATAAATGAGAGATATATATGTTCCATAGCATTTCCATACCATCTTGTCAAATTTTATCACTTTTTAGCTCTTAGGTTTCTTAAGAGACCTCATCTAACCATTGTAGATGATAAGGTTTGGGAACCATTGGTGGTGGAATGAAGCCTCCTGTATCATAAAACCACCCAACAAGACATGTTTATGCTATTATTTTTGTGTGATGATCCATTTGAAAATTTACTCATTCTACACACTAACACTACACAAAATTGCCATTTTTTGCAAATTTGGATTTGGTGCTAGAATGAGAAAACCACTTTGAGCTAGATGAAATAGTAAGACTTTTTTAGAGGAAATTTCTTCTCAATTTTAGGAAAAAATGAGACATATTTATGCACCATGATGTTCCTATACCATCTTGTCAAAGTTTGTCACTTTTAGGCTCTTTTGACCATTGTATCATAAAAGGTTTGGGAGGCTTCTATTGGAGCCCTATTTTATATTCCTAAAAATGCAAAAATAATAAGTACTTGCCCACATTTTTATAATTGCCTTATTTTAAAGCACCATTTTTAAATAATATGAGAGAGTCAAAGTGGGTCTCCATTTGTTAAAAAAGTTCCTAAATATTATCCATTGGTGTCCCCTAAGTTCCTATCATGTGTTAAAAGTTGAAAAAAATACAAAAAATCCTAAGTGTGGGGTGTTTGAAATATTAAAAAATAATATATGAAATATGTTCATCGATGGGGTGTGTTCCAAATATGGAGTAGAGTTTTTGAGTGGACCATAAATCTTGCAAAGTATGCAAATTTATTTTTAGGTTTGAAATTGGAATCGAACCATAAAGTCAAGAATATCAAAGTTGAGGGTGATTCTAAATTGGTTATCTCCCAAGTTAAAGAAAAATATGCTTCTGAAAATGATAGGTCAAAGAAATAGAAGAATGTTTCCTTAGACAACATTGAGCTCTTTATTGTTTTGCATTAAATGGGTATTATGACCAAAGTCATAGTGTGAACTAAATACGATAGATCTAAATGAATTTAAACCCTATTCAATCCCCTAATCAATGATCCCAATAAGATGTTCAAAATTCCAAAGAACAAGAACCCATTAAACTAACATGAAATCAACACGAAAATGTAAGGGAAACCTATTCTAAGACCTTGAATCTTATCCTATTGGGGGAGTGATGTCGCATTGATGTGGAATGGCAACCCTTTCCCAATCCCTTGAATAATATGAGCTTGGTTCAATTGGTTTTATTGAAGAAAACCAACGAAACTGATGGGATATGAATGAGAAATGATAAGAAACTAGGTTAACATGATGGAGATGAATGCAAAATGCTAAAATGCTTGATAAAATGGATGCAATCTATGCTAAATGTAAACAAAATTCAAAGATATAAGTCATTGATGCAAACTATGCTAAAATGGATGCAAACTAAGTTACCATGGAAGCCATTAATGGATGCTTAAGCTAAATGGATGAAGCTTTAATCTAAAATGTTATCAAATATGAAATATGGATGCAAGTGAGTATGAATTTCAACAAAATAACTTTACTATCAAAAGATGGATCCATTTCTCTCCAAATGGGATGTATTTATAGGAGAGAAAATGAAAAATCAAGGGCTCAAATCAATTTGATCTATCAATGGTCAAAAATGAAAGGAGGATGAAACATGGATCAAGGATTCTCATCAACGGATGAGAACCAAAGATCACATGGATCAAGAAAAGATCAAGGGCTCGTAATCATGCAAACAAACACACTTTGCAACAACTTTAAAAGGTTGTTTCAAAGTTTGTTTGGAATGATCATTTCCCTTTTTTAGGAGGAAAATAGGAGAATATTCCTTTTGAATATTCCCTATGCAAGTGCATTGGAGCGAAATTAGAAAATTTAGTAATTAAACTAAATTTTAATGTGCAAGATGAGGAATAATATGATATCCATTAAATAATTAACTTATTTAATGAAAAAGGAGTTCAAAATCACATTTAATTAAATAATAAAGATTATTTAATGAAATGAGAGGAATAAAGGTTTAAATTAAATCATTTAATTTATTCAATTTAAACAGGGTGGAATGTTAGTGCGAGAGGGGGTGAATTAACCCAATTAAGTCAATTAGATTAATGGGTGAAAATGAGGTTTTTGATTAAATAGCTAGGTTAATTTAATCAAACAAGTGCTAAGAAGATGGGTTTAGGGTGAAATAGTGTTAATATATTAGATTCAAGTGTATAAGACTATTCAGGATATTTTTAAGTTTTTACATTTTACCCCTCTTTGAAGCGAGGTACTTGTTATGTTGGTTCAAAGATTGACGCTTTTTAGGTTAATGTTGCTGCTTAGATTATAAAAAAAAAAATCAATTTTTTTTTGGATGCCCCACTGTTGCCTTAATGGAAGGAAAATAAGCTAGTACCTTTCCCCCTTGAGAGATTGAGCAAAAAATTTGAATTTTGGGTTGATCTCTTGATAAAGATGAAATAGTGATTTAGACGCAAAAAAATGCCCCGAGATGCAAAAATGAGCTCAAAAACACAAAAAACATCTCAAAATAAGCTGCATAGTTTGGAAATTGGTAAAACATGTTAAAACCCTAGCTTTCCTCTCAAATTAAGGCAAAAAACCCTATTTTTTAGGCATAAGTATGTGATAAAGGGTTACATTCAGTTGATTTGCACATCCACACTTTAGAGATTTTTTGCAATTTGAGCTCTGACTTGGTGATGATATGGCATGTCATGTGCTTCCACGACACATTACTGACTGAGTTTGAGAGTACTAGAGGCCTCTAGGCATAGGACCACCAGTACACAATTCAAAACTTTATTGTACTTTTTGTTTTACATGCATTTATTAGGCATTGAAATTAGGTCAAGTACGATGTCACTATATTGCAACACTTTTTTTTTGAATTTCAGTGACACTTTTTTTGCTTTTGGAAATGCCATTGTAAATGGTGACATTTCTCACGATTTGAATTTAGGGTTTTAAATTTTTGTTAGTGACATAGTTGCACCTAGTAACTCTTCCTTGGATTTGGAATTTGATTTTAGATTCGCCTTTGCATATAACACTACTACCTAAGATTTGAAAGTTGGCAACACTATTTGGCAATTTGAATAAAGCAATTCCTTTGTAAATAGTGACACCATTGTCAGTTAGGGGAAAAAAGCTTCCAAAATTAATCATTTTAGCTAGATTTTGATGTTGTGTGCTTCATGGATGTAGGATATTTTCTATCCGTCGATGTCGCACGAGCATCGACTCAGATTACTAAAGGAGTTGGGTGATTTGGATGACATTTGATAGGAGCACCTTGGAGAGATTGGGCTATGGTTTATCACATACATGCCCGTGGTCTGGACACATTTAGCCATGATGACAACATTGTGTGAGAGATGGCACATTGAGACCTCATCGTTCCACCTACCCACAGGCTCTCGGCAATAATGACCTTGGAGGATGTATGGAAGATATTGTGGTTGTCAATCCATGGGGACCACGTGATCTAAGATATTGACATCAGATATGATGCATGCCGCAAGGTTCTTCGTCAAGACAATGTTGTCATGGTGAACTCACAAATAGAGCTAGAGACATACATAGGGCACTCGCCCATATTCAAATTGATAGTTGGTGCCTTGATCTCTAGCATTGTTGCCCTAAACAAGAGAGGCAAAGGGTTTAGTCCTAGTTGGGGACTAACATGGCACCGCATGAACTATAGGCAGACACTCTTTGTGTGGGTCCCAGTGATGCTAGCCTCACTTTACCATGACATGCACCAATTTGTCTACTGCCAGGGTAGAGGCATCAGAGCAGGAGTGACACTTTTGCTTATATGGGCTTGGGAGCATATCACCATGCTCTAATTGATTGTTCACATGACCAACGTGGATCTAGATGAGCCCATCATTTTTAGATATAGAGGCCAGATCACTTTACAGTACACAGGTCAACTAGGGATCCCTTACTGGTGTCAAGTTATCGATGATATGACAATGTTCAGATGGCGGTCATGGATTCAAATGATAGAGGGGTATGATGACCATCAGTAGTTATTCTATGCTCAACAAACCTGACACATGCAGGGTCACCAACATACAATGATAGAGCGCTACTTGCTCAACTGCATTGCATGTTAGTTCAACGAGGTACAAGATAGACTAGATGATTAGTATACAACTATAAAAACTAGGGAGGTCACATGGGATCCACAGGTTGATCCCCAAGTAGCGATTGATGAGTTTAGATAGTTGGTGGCAAGGCCTTGGGTATATGATCGGGGACAAGTAGATGCACGGATGACTCCAGCCTATGATTCTTGGTTCGTACCTCCTCTTTGGCTTACAGATCCAATAGGTTTACCTCCCTAAGGGAGGTCGAGAGGGAGAGAAGTAGGCCAAGGAAAAGGATAGGGCCAACAGGACCAGGGTCAAGGACAACAGGTGGGACAAGATCAAGGATAGTAGGTGGGATAGGTCCCAGGGGTACCACCACTACCTCCACCACATTAGTAGCAGCAACACAGGTACTGCAGCAACCACTAGCAGAACAACCACCATTGGGGCCAGATCCCTAAGATGCCCAAATTCAACATTTGACACAACAACTACAGACAACCATAGTTTAGCGGGATTAGGCCCACCAACAAATTTTGGCACTTAATACTAAGAGGGATCATGAGCGACAACTCTACTAGACTTCTGTTGTACAGTTGGCCAAAGAGAATGGGAGGTGGTAGTAGCTAGAGGTTGTTGCTCAGTAGTAGGATTTGCAGGCACAAGGGCAGGTGGGCCAGATAGTGGTGGCACACCTATACGAGCAGGCGAGGGAGGATGTATCATATTATAAGAAACTTTATTACAGTGATGTCCCTCCACATTGTTGGAAACCCGATTTTGATCACAGGATCCAAGTGTAGTCAAGCGCATTAGGTGGCCAGCCCTCTGTTAGGAAATTGGGAGAGTATCCAAGAGATGGTGATAGAGGTGGCAAGGGATAAACCCCACCTTGATTTTGTAGACACATGTTTTGGATACAACCTGATTTAATACATGTATACATTCATTGGTTCATTTTTGATAGCCTCTTGTCTATGCATTTTTTATGACAGTTACACACATTGACTCTGATATTTGTACCGTGACATTTATTTTTTGATATATATGAGATTTCCCGATGCGAATTTATGATGTGATGCATTGCTAATATGAGATGTGATGTCATTTTTATTTTATATGTTATGATTATGTATGGATGCAATGGATGCATTTATTCATTTATGC
>VDFB02270651.1:537726358-537814141 GCA_007258455.2 Sequoia sempervirens | reverse complement strand
TGCATACATTTACATCACCATCTTAGCTTTTATCATGTTAATCTAGCTTTTATCATGTTTTCATTCATCTTTTTCATCAGTTTCCATTGATTTTAATCAATAAAATTGATTGGAAAGGTTCATATTATCCAAGGGATTGGGAAAGGGTCACCATTCCACATCAATGCGACACCACTCCCTTAATAAGATAAGATTCAATGTCTGAGAATAGATGTTTGTCAAGCTATTGCGTTTTAGAATGTTAGATTAATGGTTTCTTCATTTTTATTGATATTGAATATCTTATTGGGATTGATGCTTAGTGGATTAAATATGCCTCGAATCCGTATGGATCAGGTGTAATTAACCTATACTATGACATTGGTCACATTTTGCGCTAGAAGGAGGGAAGAATTGATCGAATCTGACGAATTTCTCTTTATGTTCTTGTTTTTCTTAATCTTGCAGGTACAACGATGCTTTTTGAGGCTATAGTGATGCCTTTTTGAGGCATTGCCATATAGCGATGCATTTTGCAAGAATTACAACAACGCCTAATTAAATCAACGATGCCCATTAAAAATAGTGACGCTAATACTTTTTGAAACTATTGTAGATTTGAAAATAGTGACACCTCAAGATTAGCGACACCTTTGTCATCTCTGTTTTATTGCAAAGCGACACTTTTTCTCAGCAGAGTGACACTTTTTGGAATTATAGCGATGCCTTTGTAAATGACACTTTTTACTGGTAAACTAAAACAGACTAAATTTTGACATGTGCTTTAACTTTTTGATTTCATCTGATTTCTAACATGTCACTGACTTTTGGTTTTTGTTTTTGAGGCTAACTAGTTTGTAGGTTTGGGCAATAAAATTTGAAGTGAAGGACCATATCATCATTTGACTATATATTGTAACAAGTGATTTTTTTACACTTATGAGGCAATTATAACCCATTTTATGATGCTTTACTTCATGTTTTAGGTTCAACTAAATTTCCTTTTGGGTTTAAAATTAACATTCAAAGTTGGTTAAAATTGAACCCACATATCCTCATTTTGCAAATATCGGTTTAAAAATTGAACTATCCCAACACTTCAATTTTGTGCTTAAAAAAAATTCATTATGCTTGTCAAGGTTAAAATGAATGCGTATTTGATGTGCTTGTGTGTACTTGTTGTGCGTATCCTCTCCCCTTACGCTTCGTGCAATCTTGGGTGAAGAGAAACACACAACTATACTTTTCTTCTTGGAAGCACCTATCCTCTCCCCTTGCGCCTTTTGGCAATCTTGGGTGATGAAAAGCATTTTAAGCTTCACAATCTATGTTACCTTTAGAGGGCTTGCCTCCCAACTTGTGAGAGGGAACGACCCAAGCAGTGCTTTCATTTTGGTCCACTATATAAATAAATTGGTGTTGCAAAAGTCATTAACTAGCTGGTGTTGTTGTCTTATACTGACGAATGTCTCCCTCAGTATCCGTGTGATATGTCAAAACCCTTATATGTTTCTAAGGCTGTGAGGCTTAATTGAGGGAATCGCCACATGTATAGTCACCAATTTATCCTGAAAATCTTGATTAAGAACCTTTGTTACTAGTGGCTCACCAATTTTATCTTAGAAGCATATTTTAAAAGTAGTGCATTGGAATGACACAGTTCCAAGAAGTTACTTACCATGTTCGGTTTTTGGTTGAGGTAATAAAGCAAATAGGGAAGTGACTCTTTTGCTTGGTGTGTCAAGACGATACATTTCCTTGACATGGCCTATTTTTCCATTCCATCTTCACATATTAATCATCTCTTAGGGGATGATGGTAACCCTACTAAGAAATTCACACCCATTTGAGCTAGGATTGTAAATGCTTGTGAGTTAGTTTAAACACTTGCTTGGTTCCAAAACATTGCAAATAAACATCAAGTTTTCTCAAAATTTCAAACCCTTTGGTTTAAGCATGGATACCCTTTAAAGAGTCTTGAGATTGATGCTTGTCGTAGGGATTTTTTCCTTAGAGACTTCTAAATATCTTAGCTTATATCTAAATCCATACTTCCCAAAGTCAACATAGGTAATTATGCCTTTAACTTCATGATTCTCACATAATGGACTTTGTGAAATGAATGATGTTTTTGACATAGACATTTAGTTTGAAACTTAATCAAGACAAGTGTGTGTGCTAAAAAGAAATTCATTAATCAAGATAAGCTCACAAATTGAACCCCACATATGTGTTCATAATCTTAGCCTATGAACATTTGGTGTTTGATTGCTCCAGTTCAACAACCAAACCTCACACCAGATATCATACAACCAAAATTTGAGCTGGTTGAAGGAGAGAAAATAGACATAATCAGTAGTTTGAGGAGCATCACATTCAAGAAAAAGGAAACACCAAACTAGTGGAGAAACACAACAAACATCCTAGACAAACAAGAGGAAAAGCCGATATTGTAGCCAGAAGGCCCGTATTACCACCTCCTACGTGGCAATAGATATCCTCTTTTCAAAAAATAAAAAATCCCCAAAAAAAAACACATAATTGAACTCCATACATGTGTTAGTCCTCATGATCTCCCACAAAATCAAAATCCCCAAAAAAAGGTCTACATTCAACCATTTCAAACGTAGACATCATAGTTCAATGTTTAATAAAAAATGAGCCTTAAAAATTTATCGCAACCGAGACATCTTGCTAAGAAATTTTTATTCTCGCCCTTTGTTGAACGAACCAATTTGTATGTCCAAATTTTCCCTCTCATTTAAGTCAACATTGATCTTTTGGGTCAAGTTAATCGTAGGGTAAAGCATTTTTCTCACTACCTTGGTCTTGCAAAATGAAGGTTCATCTTAGGTTAACATTTTGGGGTCACAAATTTCATCCACCCTTCATCATATTTCACCTTTCACTTCACCAAACTTTATAAAATTTTGGACACACCAACAATTTTGACTTAAACATTTATCAAACCAATCCCCTAACTTAGCTATGTTGTGCGTGAAATGGATCCTTTTCCATGCACTTAGTTGAGTTGGTTATCACATTTAGTAGGCACATTTATCTTGAAAGTCACGAGTATACCTTCAAGATCTACAAGTTCATTAACATCTTTTCATAAAAAACATTAAATATCTTTGTCTAAAAAGTGTTTTCCTAAAATTTTGCAGAGATCACTCCCCATATCATTCACCCATTTCATCTCCCATTCACATCATTGCTCCAAAACGACTTAGAGTGGCCCTCTTACCAAAATTTGAGTCAACTAGAGAGTTTAAACATTACAAATCCCAACATAACTCTCCCATAGGTGACCCACAATTTATGGTAACAACAAGATCACTACATAAGAGAATCATGGATAAAACCAAAGTCACATCCACCACAAGTGATACAAATCCACAAGAATTTGATCCAAGGAGTCATTTTACCCCCTCGCAACAACCGCAAGATCTTAAGATGTTACAAACAATCCATTTGAGCTTACCAAAGAAGAAATCCTTGAGTATAAACAAGAATGTCAATCCTTAGAAAAAATGACTTCAATTCCCCCATCTTTTAGCTCACAAACCTTGACACAAGGCTTGACTTCATCCATGCTTCAATCAACTCCATCACTAGGGCCAAGTCAAACACAAACTCCTAGTCTTGTAACTAGTCTTGCTAAGGACTTTGGTCACACTCTTCCTTTGGAAAGCAACAAACTTGTGGGTACTCTAAATGCCAATCCTCTCCAAAACACCACTTGGACACCTACATTTGGTGCTCCCATCATTCCTAAGCACCCCCTACATCCACATAAACCACTTACACTCCATAACTCCACGAAAACCTCAACATTTTGAGGGAAATCATCCTCGTCCATTCCCACAAATATCACAAGTGTGCCCAACATCATGCAGGGTAGTATGGACCAAGTGTCTCAAATAGACCAACAAGGGCATGCTAACACCCTTACACAAAATCAACCCTTAATGCAACAAGGGACATCTTTTTGCAACCACCCCATTGGTTCATCCATCCCATTGGTTTCACAAAACACATCCGTCCCATCCATCTCCAACTCAAATCACAACAACATCTTGGTCACAAACCCCATCAACCAAGGTAAAACTTTGGTCCCACCTCAGATACAACAAGGTAACCCCCTACTCATCAGTCAAGGGAACCCCTTCAATCAATTTCAAGGTCTGAATGTGCCATTGCCATTATAATACCAAATGGCACCATCATCATCTTTATCATTGGTCACCCACATCATGCAAAATCAAATGGGACCTTAAACTTGCATTCCCCCATCCCAATCCACCATTTTACAAGGAATGTTAAACCAAGGCAACCCCAACCTCTCATCAACAACTTGCAATCCACTCAAATCATAAACACCCAAAACCCATTGCAGATGTCCCAACAACCAACTGATTCTACATTGCAAGCACATGCTCTAGCTTTGTAGCAAGCACAACAAGCTTATTAGCAAGCCGTACAACAACAAGAAGCCCAACAAGCACCCCTAGTAGTACAACAACAACAAGAAGAAGCCCAAAAAGTATCCTTAGCAGTACAACAACAACAAGCCCAACAATTAGCCTTAGTAGCACAACACCAACAACAAGCCCAACAAGTAGCCCTAGTAGTAGAACAACAATAGCAAGCCCAAAAAGCAACCTTAGCAACACAACAACAACAACAAGCCCAACAATAAGCCCTAGTGGCGCAACAACAACAACATGCCTAACAACAAGCCTTAGTGGCCCAAAAACAACACCAAGCAGCCTTAGCCACACAACAACAACAAGCCCAACAAGCAGCCCTAGTGGCCCAACAACAACAACAATCCCAACAACAAGCCTTGATAGCCCAATAGTATGCCCAACAACAATAGGTGCTCGCACAAGAACAACAACAACAACAGGGTTTATACTATAACCCTCAATAAAACATCGTCAATACAAACATGTTAGGAACATATACGCCTCCACCACCACCACCATCACAATATCCCACACCACCATACACACCATACAACACCTCATCATATCAAAATCCCACATACAATCCATCTACCATCCCACAATACACAACATATGTTCCTCCACCAAACCCATAAGATGATAGAGCATCGCAACTCAAGACACTAACACAACAAATGTAGGACATTCAAATGGGCAAGATAAAGAAGTCCCATACACAACAAAACCTATGTCCATATCCATTCGATTGAAACATTGTAATGGTATCCTTCCCTCCTGGTTTTGAGGTCCCCAAATTTGATAAATACAAAGGGAGGGGAAATTTTGTGGATCACATCAAAGAATTCAATGTCATGTGTATGGACTATTTGATGCACCTCTTTCCATGAAGTTTGACGGGCCCAACCATCAACTGGTTTTCTCAATTACCTCCAAGTATCAAAACCTCCCAAAAAATCGTTGATAAATTCATAGATCACTTCTTCAATCTTGACATGGACATGAGCTTAGAAGAGTTGTATACTCTCAAGAAAAAAAAAAAAGTCTTCACCAATTTCTTATAATGATGGAGGCAAAGAGCTAGTATAAGCAAGTGGCCCATTCCTGACAAACAACAAGTGGGGATTATCATAGCAAATGTCAATTCAGATCTATCCTTCCACTTGAAGATGTAGTGCATTACCACTTAAGATGAGCTTGTTCCTAGAGACCTCAATATTGAGTGTGCTCTACAAGGAAATACCCAAGCATACAAAGACAACCGCCCATCAACTAGTTCAAGTGACAAGCCTCGAGTCTGGGCTAAGAACAAGAACGTGACAAATGATGGCATGGTAGATGCTAAAGTGGTCATAAGTGCTCCTAGGCCAAAAACCAACCAAACAACTAATGCTCAACCAACTGTGCAACAAACACCATCACCACCACAAAATAATCAAATCAATAACACCAAAACACAACAAAGATGAATCCCCAACAGGAACAACTATCCAAAATGCAAATACACACAATTGGAGAAACCTATTGAAACTATCATGAAGAAATTAGTAGAGTCAAACTTGATAACACTTCCCAATTTCCAAAACTACCAAGAACCACAAGATAAACCGCCTTGGTACAACAAAAAGGATCTTTGTGACTTTCACAAAATCAAAGGACACAAAACATCAAACTGCATGAAACTTAAGAATGTTATCCAAGATCTTATTGAGAATGGAGACATATTTGTTGAAGTACTATCCAGTAACCAAGACCTCAATATATACAAGAACCCTATGCTAGATCACAACAAAGGGAATGCCAATAGAAAAGGAAGACCTACAATAATGTGCAATATGTCTATTCCAATGTAGTCACCTCATGTGACAATGACGTCATCGTTGTTACCATCAAAGGGCCTAGTGAAAAATTTGGAGTCACCACATGATGTGGAAAGGTCACTATCCAAGGAGCTTCATCTCAACCTAAGGCACAACCTACTTTTCCAACATAAAACCCTAGCAAATACAATCTCCTAGATCAGCGTAAGAAAACCCCCACACAGATCTCAATCTTGGAACTATTGAGGCTATCCCTTGCACATAGGGAGATCTTAGAGAAAGCCTTATCTGCATCCTCCATCCTTGAGGATATTGATACAAATAAATTTCAAGCTATGGTAGGGCATATCACTATCCCTCATCTTCTCACCTTTTTCGAACAAGACCTACCATCGCAACCATCTCATAACCGTGCTTAACACCTTAGGTCATTGTTCATAAGAACAAGGTTAAAAGAGTCTTAGTAGATGGAGGTGTTGGTCTGAGCATTTGCACCCTTCAGTTAGTCAAGAACTTGGGTTATTCAGAGGATGCTATTAAGAAAGAAAAGAGTACAACCATCAGAGCATATGACGATCAAGAAAAGGTATCGCAAGAAATCATCATGCTACCCATCCAAGTGGGACCTGTCATTGTTGAGACCACATGCCAAGTGTTAGAACTTGATCTCCCCTACAACATGTTGCTTGGTCGACCATGGATTCATGCTCTAAAAGCTATAGCTTCGACCTATCATCAATGTGTAAATTTTCCTTTTGAGGATAGAGAAGTTACCATCTATTGAGATCCTGAGCCCTTTTACTACTGCAAGAACCTTGAGGCCAAGTTTTACAATACCCAAAATCCCTAAAAATGACGAAGGACCTACATCCTCCTCATTTATTTACCTATCATCCCTTGCATCTACCTCAGAAACAAAGACACCCATTGTGCAAAACATTCTTGACATCAAAGCGGGGATCAAGGATGATGGTTGTGGAGATTATAAACTACATGACACTTTTGTGTTGGGAGAGCTAACTCTTTCCCCCAAATCTCATGGGAAACCCACACCTATCAACAAAGTGGCCGAAACATTAAATGTGGCATCTACCACCTTCACCAAGTGGGTGGATTTGAAAAAAGATGTCAATGAGGATGTCTTTAAACTACTCTATCAAGATGACCAACCCGTGCCCGTTCTTCCCATGGAAGATGACAATAAAGGCTTGCAACTAATGAAGGGATGGGGGTACAACAATAATGAGAAGTTGGGTCAAGATGACAACGATTTTCTAGAACCCATTGTCCTTGAGAGATGTCCAAAGATTCTTGGCCTAGGATGTACTACTGGCAAGGTTACCCTTATTGGCAAAGGTACTTCTGCTAAACAGGCTGAGGCTTCCTCTTGATTACAATCATCACATGATACTACCCTATATGACTTCCCCCTCAATGTTGGTGACCTATTTTAGAATAACTCTCTCTTCATAATATCCACATCATCTTTCACCCCAAATGACCAAACCACTGAAATAAGCCTAGTATACCCCCAACTCATTGACTGAGACCAATGAGGACCACCGATTCTAGATTTATTTGAAAAAGATGAAGCAATTCAAAAATTCATGGGACTCCGTAGAAACTTACCATGGGGAGATCACAAAGTTGGTTTTGATATAGAACTAGACACACAGACATACTACGGGGAGACAATTGAACCCTTCATTCACAAAATTGACGACATGAAAATAACATGTAGATCTTTGAGTGAAAACCACAATGTGGTACTTTCTGATCCTAAAATAGTAAAAGGAAATGATGCATCTGAGGTTGAAAACCTCTTTGAGGCACCCAAGGATGAGGGATTCAATCTCCCCCTTAGTGAAACTTCTAGTGCTCATATTGCCGATACCAAACAAACCATTAATCCTGTATATCTCGACAACATCAGCAGCACTAGGTGCTCTTTTATTCCAACACGAAGAAATGGGAAAGGAAAGAGTCATATATTACATCGATAGGACATTGGTAGGCTATGAAATGAATTACTCACCCATTGAAAAATCATGCTTAGCGGTGGTGTTTGCTTCACAAAACTTCAAACATTACATGCTATCACACCAAATCAAGCTTATTGCTAAGATTGACTCATTGAAATACTTGTTATCCAAAGCAACTCTCACTGGGTGAATGTCCAAATGGGTGATGATCTTGACTGAGTTTGATATAGGGTATGTGGAGTGTGGGAAATTAAAGGACAAGTGATTGCAGACCAACTAGCATAAGCACCTATCTATGCAAAGAATCCATTGATATCTGAATTTCTTGATAAATCAGTGTTTCTCCTTCATGTAATGGATCAATGGTAAATGTACTTCGATGGATCCTATACCCAACAAGGATCAGAAGTAGAATCCTCTTTATCATCCTTCAAGGTGATTTTATTCCAAAGTCATACTAACTATCATTTCCATGTATTAATAATATTGTTGAGTATGAAGCTCTAATAACAGGTTAAGGATAGCAGTTTGATGGTAGATACAAGAGTTAAAGGTCTATGCAGACTCACAATTGATTGTCAACCAAGTCAATGACGACTACCAAATTAAGGATGATAAACTCACTCCTTACAAGAAGATGGTAGAAAGTCTTAAGGAATTTTTCATAGACATAACTTTTGAGTAGATACCTCATGTGAATAATAGAACAGTAGATGTCATGGCAACAATTGGATCATTGTTAGACATGCCACACAACGTCCTTCAATGTGAGTTCTTGGTAGAAAACTTCTCATACGAGCTTTCAAAATCCTTGAATCTAAATTTTCGTGTGTAATCGTTGGTCTTGGTTCCCTGTGGTATCACAATATATTCACCTATCTTAGCAAAGGTACCCTCCCATTTGATATCACCTCCGACCTTAAAAAAACCTTTGTTAAAAAGGCATCCCAATTTGTGATCCTAGGCGATAACCTTTACTGCAGAAGCATCGAGGGGACATTACTACAATGTCTCAACCAAGAGGAAGCCTTGACTGCCTTAACAAAAGTACATAATGGCATATATGGTTTCCATTATAGTGGTATGACAAGAAACTATTGAGGACAGGGTATTACTGGTCAACCATGGAAAGATAAGGCCATTAGTATGTGCAAAAGTGTGTCCAGTGTCAACAGCATGGAGATCTTATTCATGCTCTAGCTCAAGAGTTACAACCAATTGTCACACCTTGGCCTTTCTCATGATGGGGGCTTGATCTCATAGGGAAAATTACTCCCACCTCATCTAATGGCCATAAATTCATCATCACGACCACTGAGTACTTTACCAAGTGGATGGAATCCATTCCTATGACCTACATAATGGGGAAGCAAATGGCCAAGTTTATCCTAAATTACCTTATTTGTTGTTATGGTGTTCCACAAGCCCTTATCTCAGACAAAAAAACACCCTCCAAGAACTAGGATGTGAGAGAGCTATATCAAAGATTCAACATCCAACATTGATTCTTTACCCCTTATTACCCCCAGGGAAATGGTCAAGCTGAGGCTACAAACAAAACCATTCTAAAAATCCTAAAGAAAATGGTCAATGAAGCTTGCCATGACTGACATTTGCAATTAAATATTTCCCTCTGGGCCTATCGAACCAATATCCACACACCTACAAGTGCAAGCCCATTCTTGGTCTATGGATCAAAAGCCATCCTGCCTATTGAGGTCAAGCTTCCCTCGTTGTGAGTGTCACTATAGAATCTGATTACTGATGAAGAGTACAGGGTATCTCGGGTAAATGAGTTAGAATTCCTATATGAGTGTCATCTTGACACCCTTAATCATTTGTAAGCATACCAAAACTGACTAAAATGAAACTATAACAATAAGATCAAGAATCGGTCTTTCCAGGTAGGGGATCTTGTCCTAAAGAAAAATCAAAAGATCGTTCCAGATTAGGATAGTAAAGGAAAGTTTGAGCCTAATTGGTTAGGCCCATTTTTTGTCACAACAAACTATGGATCAGGAGCATACCAATTATCAACCCTGAAGGTGAACCCTTGCAAGAGCTAACCAATAGTTTGCATCTTAAAAAATTTTATGCCTAGGCTTGAAGGGTGTAAATCTAAAAATACAAAAAAATAAAAAAATAATAAAAATTCAAAAAACTAAGAAAAATGATTGAAAAAATAAAGAAAAAATTATCCTCTAGTGAAAACCACTTTGGTGGTGATTTGGGCAAGTACCTTGGTGAAAACCTAGCAAATAGGCACCTCACGTAAATAAAGCACCTCCATCTATCTTTGGCTCTTTATCCTATCATTCTTTGCATCACATCCATCCATCATCTCATTCATCCTATTTATTCCATCACCCATCTGTGTCTATATCATAGCTTGATATTGTGAAGTATCGTATCGCCTTTAGTACTACTTGGCATATTCCTAAGGTCAACATGTCCTACCTATATTGAAGTAGTTTATTACATCACATTGGGGGAAATTTGTTTTGAATCAGATTGGGTTCTTGTATATCTTAAGGTTATTAGAAATCTCATTGAAAAATCCCAAAAACATTCATAAAATCTCATCAAAATCCAAAAACTCCAAAATCTTGTATAGTCAAAATCCAAAAACATCAAAATCTTATATAGTCAAAATCCAAAAACATCAAAATCTTGTACAACTAAAATCCAAAAACATTCGGAAAATTGTATAGTCAAAATCCCAAAAAACATCCAAAACACATCAAAATCCCTAAAAATGTCAAAACATCAAAAATCCAAAAACATTATCTTGTTGAACTACGTTGTCTCTAAGCTTGAACATAGGAAAGGCCATCATTGATGTGCCCCTGAGACACCCTAGGTCAGTCCTTTAGGATTCCGTCATAATAAACTAGAAATCCATCAACTGTTGATTTCTCATCATCGATAAGTCAAGTCAGTCGAACTACGTGGTCTTTGTGTGTATAATGTAGGCAAGGCTCATCTTTGATAAGCCCCTGAGGCCCCTAGGATAGTCTTTTAGGTTAGGTGCCTGGTCAAAACCCAAAAAACTCCAAAACATTTGAAAACCCAAAAAACCCAAAACATTTGAAAATTGAAAAGCCCAAAAACATTGGAAAACCTTAGAAAACCCTAAAAACAACCTCAAATAATAAAAAACTAAAAACATTCACAAACTTTTAAAAAGATCAAAAATAGCCTCAAAACATTTTGAAACACCAAAAACATTGAAATATTTTAGAAAACTCAAAACCATCCATCCCATTTTGCTTTCACCTAAAATAAAAATTCATCCATAATAAGTCAATCATCATCTTCAACCTTTGGTAAAACAAATAGAAAACAAGTGTCTCAAGTCATAAAGTGACAACCTAAGTGTCCAAATCTAATGTCTAGATCATAGGCAACTGAATCAATGGCATTTGTATCAACAACTTATCACACACTTAGTCTTAGTCAAAACATATGATAAACATGTCCTAGGATGCATCCTTCCGACAATGGACATCAACATCGGAAATCACCTTAGCTATGTTATATTGGAAAAATACATAAATAACATCAACTATTTCTTGTTGATCTTTTCTTACGATTTATCTTATTGAACCATTCTGAGGACCTCTCAATGATGTCTCAATGATTTAGAGAGAAAGGAATGGGGCATCTATCATTATCTTTTGTTTTTTGTGCTTGTGGGTATTCTTGTAGAATAATCTTGGTGCATACTTGCTTAGTTGTGTGTAGGGAGGTTGTTTGGAGTACCTTGTTGACTATTGCGTATTCTTTGGTCCGAGATATTCTAAAATTCTAACCTACATTCCAATGAGGTTTCCATATGTCAAGGTGTGAACGAGAATTATCCTATCTATTTGTAGAATCAAAGTCCATGTCACTAGATACAATGCCATATTGGATATCGATACCTTGATGCATCATGTCTGTGTTATATCAAACATAAGGAATGACAGAAAGTCCCAATCCTGGATATGAGCAAAATCATCCATCTCATCACCATAATCTAATAAATTCTTGATGGATCATGGACTTGTTGGACTTCTGAATCAATCTCAAAATCAATGGTCAATTCATTCACCTTATTCTTCTATCTTCTTTCCACGCTAACCTGGTATCATGAAAGTAAAAAAAAACATAATCATGCATCCATCCTGCATCCACAAATCATTAGTGTGCATACATATCACATCATCTTAGCATATCATCATAATAATGGGAAACATAATGAGCACTACATCATCATTATCATTTAAGTTATTTTGGATAATATAGATTTGTTATTCTAAGCATCTTAATCCCTTGCATAATCATTCATAACATTCATATCATGAGCATGAACATATTCATCATCCATATATACATCCATATACATACATACATCATGACATTATAAATCACGTGGGAAAAGTACAAAAAAGAAATATATTCATCCATACATCTTGCATAAGCATATCGTATCATGTCATAACATATCATACAAAGATGTTGAAAAAGAAGATAACACATCCATTGCATTATATTGCATCCATCTCATAACATCACATGTCAAATAAATGTAAATAAAAGAAGTGCATCCATCACATTGCATATCAACACATCGCTTCATAATCCACATAGGAACCATATCATACATATCAAAAAATGAAGGTCATGATACAATATTGGAATCAATGAGTATGAATATCATCAAATGTACAATATACAAGAGGCTATAAAAAATGAGCCAATGAATATATACATGTATAGAATCAAGTTGTATATCAAAAAGGTGTCTACAAAATCAAGGAGAGGTCTATCTCTGGCTGCCTCTGTCACCATCTCCAGGCTTCCTTGGCTACCTCACAAAGGTAGAAGCACTTGACTATACCTGGCTCCTATGGTCAAAATCAGGTTGACTGTGGTGGGGAGGAACATCTCTATAGGACAACGTTTGATAATATGCAATCTCCTCCCTAGCTTGTCCAAAGAGATGGGATAATACTGTCTATCCTACCAGACCCTGTGCTTGTTGAGCCTATTGCTGGGAGACTACCTCTAACTACTATCGCCTGCCCACCTCCTAAGCCAACTACATGTCAGAGGTCTATCTAAGCTAGCGCTCATGATCTCTCTTAGCAGTAATTTCCAAAACTTGTTACCGAGCCTAATCGTGCTCATAGCCTATAGCTGTTATCTCAACTATTGTATCTGTACGTATCGGGGATCTGGCCCCATAGGTGGCTATTGTGTGGGTGGTTGTTGATGTGGTGGAGGTGGTGGTGGTACACTGGGGACCTATTTGATTGACTACTGGCCATCCTAGCCCCCATGTTCTCTACCTTGTCCATCTTGTCCTCTACCCTGCCCATCCTGCTGTTGGCCATCCTAGCCCCCCTCTCCCTAGTCTAGGCCTCAGCCTGCACCCCTCCCTCTTAGCCTCCCTTAGGGAGGTGCGCCTACTGGATCTATAAGTCTAGGAGGGGGCACAAACCAAGCATCGTACATTGGTGTAGTTTGAGAATTGGCTTGCCCCTAATCATAAGCCCATGGTCTTACAACCAATTGTTGAATCCATCGATGACCTCATGGGGTTGTATCTGAGGCCCCCATGCCCTCCTGAGCTGACTGAGAAAATATAGTTGTACATGCATCATCTGGTGTATCTTGCATCTCGCCAAACTGTCGGGTTACTATCTAATAGGTACCGCTCGATCATCGTAAGCTCGTGACCCTGCATGTAACGGGTTTGGCGAGCAAAGAAAAGTTGTTGGACATCATCATACCATGGTGGCATCTATAACCATGATCACCATCTGAAAATGGTCATGTCATCAATAACTCTGTGCAAGTACGGGATCCCTAGCTGGCCTATATGCTGCAGAGTGATAACTCCTTGTACCTGTAGACCACTAGATTGTTTGGGTCCATGTTAGCCATGTAGACGATTGGTTGAAGCATGAAAATGTTCTCCCAACCCATATATGCAATAGTTTCCAACCTATACCAATCGCCCTGCCATCGAAATACACAAACTAATGCATATCATAGTAAAGCGAGGCCAACATCACTAGCCCCCATGCATACTGAGTCCTCTTATATATCATATGGTGCCATACCATCCCCCATCCAAGACTGAATCCTCTGCTCCATAGGTTTAGGGTAACAATGCTTGAAATCACTACACCTACTACTAGTTTGAAATTCAGAGAATGTCCTCTATACATCTCGAGGCCAATCTATGAGTTCGCTAGGATAACAATGTCCTGACGAAGAACCTCATGGTAGGCATCATATCCCACATTAGTATCATAAATTATGCGGTATCCATGTATTGACAATCAGAGTATCTACCGTACATCCTCTAGCATGATTGTCACCTTGTTGGTGGGTAGGTGAAAAGATGAGGTCTTGCTATTCCATCGCTTGCATAACATTATCATCATCACTAGATGTGTCCTCACAACGGGCATGTATGCAACATAACACAACCCGATCTCACCTAGGTGCTCTCGTCGAAGCTCGTCCAAATCATCCAATGCTATAAGTAAAGTGGGCTAGTGCTCACATGACATCAAGTCTTGGATAACCTCCTACATCCATGAAGTGCACATCATCAAAATTCGTCAAAATCGACTAAGTTTGGAATCTTTTTACCCCCAAAATAACAAAGGAATCACCATTTACAAAGGTGTCACTATAATTCAAATTCCAAACAGTGTCGCCCGATTCTAAATTGCGATTAGCGTCACAATATATTTCAAATCGCGATTAGTGGCACCCATAACATCCGCATCACTAAAAAAAGTTAAAACCCTAATTTAAAATCGCGAGAAGCATCTCCATTTACAATGACATTGCCAAAAGCGAAAAAAATATCGTCGAAACTTTAAAAAGCATTGCAATATAACAATGCCGACCTTGACCGATTTTCAAACCCTAATAAATGCATCAAACAGTCAAAGCACAAGGAAAGTTTCAAATTGCGTACCGCTGGTCTTGCGCTTAGAGGCCTCTAATACTCTCAAACTTGGTTGCAAATGTGTTGTGGGATCACACGGAATACCATTTTGTTAGGAGGTTAGAGCTTAAAAGGCAACAATTCTCTCAAGTGTGAATGCACAAATGAATTGAAAGGGACCCTTTAGCTCATATTTAAGCCAACAAATTAGGGTTTTTTTCCCTAATTTGAGAGTGTATCTAGGGTTTTTCACCTAATTCACTGATTCATTCCTAAGGAAGCTTATTTTGAACCATTTTTTGTGTATTTTTGCACCCTAGAGCCTTTTCAGACCCTTAAGGCAATGTTTTATCTTTGTCGAGAAATCAACCAAAAATTCCAAATTTTTGCCCAATTTCTTGAGGGGGTAGGGTACCAGCTTATTTTCCTTCCACTAGGGCAACAGTAGGGCATCCAAAAATATATATTTTTTAATTTTTTGATCTGAGCAACAATTTTAATCCAAAAGCCTCAATCTTTGAACCAATGTAACAGGTACCTCGCTTCAAAGAGGGGAAAAATGTAGACACTTAAAAATGTTCTGAATAGTATATACGCTTGAATCCAATATACTAACACCGCTTCGTCTTGAAATCCATCCTCTTTTCACTTATTTGATTAAATTAACCTAGTTAATTAATCAAAGGCCTCATGTTCATCTTTTAATCTAATTAACCTAATTAGGTTAATTCACTCTCCATCATATTCACCGTTCATCTTGTCTAATCGAATAATGCAAATTATTTAATTAACCTTCTTATGTCTTCTTATTTAATTAAACAAATCCTAGTTATCCTAGTTATTTAATTAAATATCCTAATCCCACCCCTTTCATTAAATAAATAAATTATTTAATGCTAAATCTTAAATTCCTCCAAAAGGGAATATCCCTCCCCTTTGCACATTAAAACTTTGTTTTAATTTTCTAAATGCTAATTTTCCTCATCCACTTGCATAAGAATATTATTTGAGAATATTCTCCCTTTTCACTCATTCAAAAAAGGGAATATTCTTCATTGTAGTTACAAACTTTCAACAAACTTCTTGAGCACGATTTGAAAGTGTGATTCTTTGCATGATTGTGAGCCCTTGATTGAATATCAACTTACATTATCAACCCTTGATGGGAATCCATGATCCATGCCTCCATCTTGTTTTCATCTTGACTATTGATTGATTCTTTCAATCTTGACCATCGGTTTCTCATTGCCTATTCTATAAATAGACTTGGCATCTATTGAATAGGGATTGACATTTTTTAGAGAAAACTTATGTTGTTGAAAATCACACTCATTTGTATCCATGTTTTGTGTTTAAAAGCATTTTAGACTAATTTGCATGCATAATTAGCTTAAGCATCCATTAATGGCTTCCATGGTAACTTAGTTTGCATCTATTTAGTCTATTTTTGAATCTAGGGCTTGCATCTTTGAATATTGTACACATTTAGCTTAGATTGCATACATTTACATCACCATCTTAGCTTTTATCATGTTAATCTATCTTTTATCATGTTTTCGTTCATCTTTTTCATTAGTTTCCATCGATTTTAATCAATAAAATTGATTGGAAAGGCTCATATTATCCAAGGGATTAGGAAAGGGTCACCATTCCACATCAATGTGACACCACTCCCCCAATAGGATAAGATTCAATGTCTTAGAATAGATGTTTGTCAAGCTTTCGTGTTTTAGAATGTTAGATTAATGGCTTCTTCATTTTTGTTGATATTGAATATCTTATTGCGATTGATGCTTAGTGGATTAAATATGCCTTGAATCTGTATGGATAAGGTGTAGTTAGCCTATATTATGACATTGGTCACAACTTTCATGTCGGTTTAATCATCTATTTTTTCACTTGGCATTTATGAACGGGGGTACGAGCCACCCCAAAACCCAATCTAATGGGTTGGAAAATGGAAACCCTAGTTTTGAAGAAACCAAAACCTTTAGGGACGTCGTGGAAAAAAAAAGGCTCTGCAATTCTAGTAGGTGCAAAATTTTTGGTGGTGCTCAAGGGTGATAATGGTGGCCTCAAATCCCCTGATTGAGGGCGAGGTAAGTGCTCCTCTGAGGCCCCAAAAAACTTATCATTTCCCCTAACACAAAAATGAAATAAACAATTCTTAAAGAAAATAATACTTAGGGATGTAACAGTGTTCTTGGCTGCAACAAACATCGCTAAGGTCTCAACTAGGAAATATTTTGACAGTTGGTTTATTAATGTGTAGACAAATACATTAGGCATACAATTAAATTTCTGTCAAATGATCTAATGTGGGATTTTCATTGTTTTTCTAAAAGACCATAATATACAGGATAAGGTTCTTAAAAATCCCTATTGGAATATTGGCAGCTGCACATACCGTGCCATGGTCTGGTCTCCAGAGGGAATAGGAGAAGAAATCCTAACACTTTTGTGCCTTAGGTGGGTTATCTTGAAAAGTGTGCCCCCCAAATTCTAGGCATTCATCCCCTAGATGTTATCTTCATTGGGAATTGTCATGAGGGTAGAAGAGGCTAAGGCCTCTCCTCACTTGGACGCATGAGCCCTTGTGTCTCTGAACTCGGGTGTGGAAATACTCGATGCCATTGAACTCAAAGATGGTAACACCATCTACAACTATTGTTTAGAAAATCTAGGAGGCATTAACACATGTTTCTTGTGTAGAAAGGAAGGGCATATCCGAAAGAATTTCCTAGTTATTCATAGAAACCCTAGTAAAAATGAGAAAAATAATATTCCCAACCATGGCAATGGCCACTTGGAATTTGAGGCGAGAAATAAGGAAACATGAGTTGATGAAGAAATTTCATTGTCCCATATGGAGCCTGAAAGAAACCCTAACCCTAAAAGGGGGCTTTCCAAGAATAGTGATTTAACCATGGGAAATAATTCTACCCACATAAAAGAACCCAAATTAAATGTTGGGAGTGCCCATGCAGAAGGATTGAGCGTAACCTCGACTCCCCCCAAAGAAGCTAACAAACTCGAAATATCAAATTCATTTAGCATTCTTACAGAGGATGAGAATGTTGGCCAAGATGTGGTAGAGGTCCCCAAAAATTTAATAAATGATGTCGCAAGGACATTCCCTAAGCTTCCCTACTCATCATCCCCCCTTTGTTGAAGATGGAGGGTATGCAAAAGGAAGAATGGACACTCAACAGATTTATTGCAAGTATGAAGGCGTTGTCATTGATGTCAATAGGAACTCTACTGACTGATGATGTCATTGATGTCAATAGGAAGTCTACTAACTGGTGTTGTCATTGATGTCAACTATGTGTTGAAGATGTCAAGGATATTGAGAAAATTGTGAAAAAGAGGAAGACAAGTTAATGTAGGTTGTGCATGTATAGTTGAGACCTTGAGGAAGTGTTGTGAGTACATGGAGCTATCTTTTTATTGCAAAGTTTGGAGTTAAGTTAGAATGATATAATGAGCTGAGATCAAATCATTGGAGATAAGAGGAAAGGTGTATTGACAAGAAGCAAAGTTGTTGAAGTTGAGGTAAATCTATGTTTACTTTCTAAAGTTGAACCTAAAACAATGAGTGAAGCATGTAAAGATGAACATTGGATGAAGGAAATGGAAGAAGAACTTACATAGATAAAGAAGAAGCAGACATGAGAATTGGTCCCTATATCAGAAAACAAGAACATAATTGGAACTAAGTGGCTTTTTTAGGAACAAGTTGAATGAGAATGGAGAAGTAGTAAGAAACAAGGCAAGACTTGTGTGTAAAGGCTACTCACAAGTGGAAGGTATATAATTTGAGGAGACTTTTTCTCTTGTGGCTAGGATGGAAGCTATCAAAATGTTTTTGGAATTTGTGGCACATAAGGACTTTAAGGTTTATTAGATGGATGTGAAGTTTGCTTTTCTGAATGGAGAATTGGAAGAAGAGTTTTACATGGAACAACCAGAAGGATTCCAATTGTCAGATGAATCGGATATGGTATATAAGTTGAAGAAGGCACTATATGGATTGAAGTAATCTCCTAGAGCTTGGTGTGCAAGGTTGGGTAGGTACTTGATACAAAAAGGATTCAATAAGGGCACCGTAGATAGTAATATTTACTTTAAAATTGATGAAGACAAAATATTGATAGTAATAGTATATGTGGATGATATTATCTTTGGTGGAAATGAGGCTATGCGTAAGAAGTTTGCAAAGGAAATGCATGAAGAGTTTGAAGTGTTAATAATTGGGGAGATGAATTTCTTTCTTGGGATACAAATCAATCAAATAGATAAAGGGATATTCATTTCACAATCTAAGTATGTCAAATAGATGTTGAAGGAGTTTGGAATGAATGGCTCCAAATTGGTATGTACTCCTATGGTGATTGGTTGTAAATTGAGAAAAGATGATGATTCACCTAAGGATGATCTGATCTAGTATAGATCTATGATTGGTGGTGGATTTCTAAATCTAACTACTACTAGATTGGATATCATGCATTCAATTTGTCTTGTAGCTAGATTTCAAGAAGACCCTAAAGAGACACATGTTGCAGCTGGAAAGAGGATATTCAGATACTTGAGAGGTACCCTGGAGTATGGCTTGTAGTATCCTAGGGATACTGATTGCACATTAAGTGTTTATATATATGCAAAAGTGGTTGGTTGTATTGATAAAAGGAAAAGTACAAGTGGTGGTGCATTCTTTCTTTGATGTAGATTGGTGTCATGGTTGAGTAAGAAGTAGGATTCGATTTCTTTGTCTACTATAGAGGCTGAGTATATTGTAGTAGCATCATGCAATGCATAGGTGTCATGGACGAGACACACATTGAAGGATATCAAAGCTGTATATGATGAGCCTATATCTATCTTTTGTGACAATACAAGTGCAATTAACATTTCAAAGAATCTAGTGATGCATTCAAGGAAAAAGCATATATCAATTAGGTATCAATTTTTGAGAGAGAAGGTTATCGAAAATGAAGTGAAACTTGAGTATGTTCCTACAAAGAATCAAATTGCTGATATATTTACTAAGGCTCTTCCTAAAGATACTTTTGAGTATCTCCAGGAGAAGTTGAGGGTTATTACCCCTCCTTTCTTGAAATAGATGCATATGGAGATGCATCAGTCTAGTGGATCTATGGATCTATCTCTTTTCTAGACTAATGTTGGTGGCTACCTCTTAGGGGGAGTAGGTAGTGTCATGTGTTGTCATTTCTACAAGAGTTGTTGATTTATTTGGGTGTACTCCTAAGGGGGGTATTCAGAGTAGGTATTGTGGTTCAGTGTCAAAGGAGGAAATCAATGCAAAACTTTTATCCTTTTTCAATTATGTCAAAGGGAGAGAAAGTATCATGTGAAAAAGTGCAAGGTATCAAGGGGTGAAAGTTGTGTACATTGTCAAATCATTTGGGGGAGAAAAGAAAGTGTGTTCAAAGCTATTATGTTGTCTTTGGTGGCTTTTCACATCTTGTGTTACCATCAATGAAAAAGGGGGAGATTGTTGCAAGTATGAAGGTGATGTCATTGATGTCAATAGGAAGTCTACTAATTGGTGTTGTTATTGATGTCAACTATGTGTTGAAGATGTCAAGGATATTGAGAAAATTGTGAAAAAGAGGAAAACAAGTTGATGCAGGTTGTGCATGTATAGTTGAGACCTTGAGGAAGTGTTGTGAGTACATGGAGCTATCTTTTTATTGTAAATTTTGGGGTTAAGTTTGAATGATGTAATGAGATGAGATGATGTCTCTGGTACTTGGTTTCAAAGTGCTTTTGAGAAAATTTGATAAATAGGGTAAACTGTGCTGTGCAAGTTTTCATAGTGTGCTTTGGTATTGTGCTCCCCGTTTCTTCTATGTTGATGCTATGCCTATGAAAATATTGCATGTTATTCAAGGTTGTCAGAGGTTGTTATACTCAGAATTTGGGTTTTTGGATCGTTGTACAATGCAAGATATTTTCACCAATGTGTGAGCCAGTCTTTCAGTAATGTTTTTTGTGGCCTGGGAGAAATGTATTTGCTCCACATTTATCCTCTATTTGGATTTAGGTTGTGCGGATTTGGGAAGTTGCTTATAGTGCTTGTATCTTTCTTTATTCAAGATTTTACTTGATTTGGTGTTGTATAGAGTGAGTTTCATTTATTAGTATGTAAATAAGGGTTACCAATTGTTCTGAATTGAAGTATTTGTATGATGCAAGCTTGGATGAAGTGTTTGATGAATCTTAAGTAGTTCGTGGATTATTCTAGATCATTCTTGAATGAATTATGTTGTCTAGAAGTTTCAGATTGATTTGAGGAAGCGTGTACTTAAAGTTTATGGTGTTTAGCATGGGTATTGGTTGACCTTGTGTTTGACACTACATGCAAGCTTATGAAAGTGTGTTGAAGTATTTTGGGAACTATTTGGGTCATAATTAAGGTGTTTATGTAGGTTTCCTTCATTCCTGTCCACCACGAGAATGTTTAGGTGCCAACCTATTTTGAATTTATATGCATAATGACTAGTTGTCGACATTGGAGAAGGTTTTTGAGGTTGAGATTGATATAAATAAGTATGGTGTTGTGGTAAGATGAAGTATGAAATAAGTAAGAAGCAATATAGATGTGGAATTGATGTGAGTGATGTGTGTGACACGAATTTGAGCAAAGCAGTGTGAATTTCAATGTTAGGGTTCCTAAAGGCAGTGAGCTGAAGGCATTCAAAATATTTCATGCAAGAGTACGAAAGTGTGTGAGCAATTGTGGAGGATTCCTTGTTGCATTGAGAAGTGTTCTATGTGTAACATTCTTCTTCTATATTCTTGTATTTATTTCTATGGTTGTGAGCCCTGGCTGTGAGCCTTTTGGACAATGTGTCCTATTCTGGAAGTGAGCCCTTTTGTACCAGTTTTGCTATTACTTATATTGTGAGCTAATCCTCACTGCAATTTTCCACGTAAATCTTGTGTTCTCTTATGTATGGTGTCGTGGTTTTAGTTTATGTTATTTTCATTTCATGTTTAATCATACTAACAAAATAAGGGTTTAATGAATTCATGTGGATCTGATTATTGTTGATAGTTTTGAAGGTTTAATTTGATACAATTGATTCACCCCCTTCTCAATGTTCTTGTTCATTTCAACAAGATTTTCATGAAGAAAATTAGAAAGAGCATTAATGAGAATAAATTGTAGAATGTAAATAATTGTAATATAATGATCCCTTAAGATATTGATTACTACTTTAAAGATTTAAACTTAAACAAAGATAATGTTGAAATCAAGCTAAAAACGAATGAAGATGAGGTTGCTAAAATAAAAGGGGCCAATAGGGTATCCTCCTTGGTGAAAGGCCTTATAGCCAAGATTGAGGCTAAATACCACATCATTTCTAACCTCTAAGGCATTGGTAAACAATTATAAGTCCACAATGCATTTGAGGATCTTAAACAAATCTCAGATAATCATTCCCAAATGGCAATAAACCAAAATGCTACTAATGCATTGGAAGTGAGTGATGATATGATGGGTAACCAATCTAAGGAAAACAAGAGATTGGAGAATAACTAAGAATGTTCTCGAGAAGAATAGGCCTTGACAATTAAGAATGATAAGCTTTTGAGCCAATTTTTTTGAGACAAAATAGTATCAAAAGGGATGTTTTCCATCTCGACTCTATTGAACCCTCCCCTAGAAATTAGGGAAAGAATACTGATGAATTGATCTCAGAGCTTGTGATGAATTCTAAAGTTGGGACTGATGAGATAATGGGAAGTGGGAATTCTAACTCCAAACTCAAAACTAAGATCCTGTACCTGATATTGAGTTCTTGAATAGTGAGAAGAATACTGAGTTATAAGCTCCTACTCCCAAGGTTTGGCCTATCCCAAGGAGGCTTAGGAAGAATGGAAAAAATATACTAGTTGGCAGGGGAAGTCTGAAAATTTCCAAAAACAAAAGGAAAAAACAAGCATTGTAATACAAATTCCCACATCCAAAAGATTGAAAACTAATGAGAAGATTCCCAAGTGCTTCGAGCACTTTAAGGGAGAAAAAGATGTATCTTCAAATACTGATGGTAATGAACCTTAATTGTATCTCTTAGAATGTTAGGGCACTGGAAACCCCTAATAGAAAGTATATCATCATAAGGTTTCTAAACCTTGAAAAACACAAAGATGTGGTTCTCCTATAGGAAACTAAGGCTATTGGTTTCACTTTTAACACCAATATGAGATTCATATGGAATAACTCCTCATACTTCTCTATGAACCATAAAAGGGGAAGAGGAGGAGCATCAATCCTCATTTCTAAGAATTGGGAACATGTAACCAATTTTGGTGCTTCCCCATGTAACAGGGTTGTGTGGATTACACTTGAAAGAGGCGAGGATAGAGTGGGGATTGTAGTGTAGGAAAATGCATACCCTTGCATTTTCACACTTGTTTGGGCCCGCCTTGATTTATTTATCCCTATTTATGTCTTAATTGGTCCTATTTTCCATCCACAAGCCTAATAAATTATATCTTTTTATGGCTAATCTTGACAAACATCAAAGGATAAATGATAATTTACTAATTTTGGTTGTGTGTCCTTGATTTTTAGTATTGAGACTAAAACGCCACCTAGGGTGTATTTTCCCTCCAAAGGTCTTGCGACCCTGGTTTTAAAGGCACCTTAAAAGGGCCCCTTTTTAGAGTCTGTGCCCTGAGTTTCAAGCCTCGGGACTAAGACACCACCTAGGGAATTTTAGTCCTCATGTTATTTTTGGGATTTAATTTCAAATCTTGGCATGATTTAGCCTCCTTTAATTAATGAATTCATATGTCAGCTTGGTGTGGTGTAATTTCAGGATATTAAGCATGTATAAGTATAAATACAAGGTTCTTTCACTCATTTTCATATAAGAATTTTGTGAGAGCATTTCTAATAGCATAATTGAGTTCACAATAGAAATTCATCAAGCATTTGGAGCCATCATCAAGATTCAAGCATCATGTCAAAGATATTCTTACATCATGTGTGTTTTTGAGCTAACATTTGTGATTTAGGGTTTTGATTCAAGCAATCAATTCAAGTCAAGATCTATCAAGCATTACTTCCATTCAAGACCTACAATCAAGCTAGCCACTTCACACAAGTTTACAGATTTCATAACAAGGGTTTGGTGAGTAGCAACATAACACTTTGTTCATTCATCATTTCCCTTCATTAATTCATTTCATTCCAAGGTTTAATTACCAACAAGGGGTTAGAACAAGGAAAAACCCCATTTACTAACAATCAACAAGTTTTTCCTCTCTTGCGTGTTTGTGTTTGCAGATTTAGGTTGAAGACTTGAAGATCATTTGAAGTGCAAAGTTGTAAAGTTGCAAAGTTGCATTGCAAAGTTGTCATCTTCACAGAAAGTCACCTACAGGCTAAATCTAGATGTTTTAGGACTTGAGATTTGAGGAGTTGCAGAAATTGAGCCTCAGGATAAACTTTTGAAATTGCCAAAATTCAGATTGGGACTAAGACAACAGTAAGGGCGTCTTAGTTCTCCTGGAGGTATTTTTTAGAGATTCCTTTAGATCTGGTTTCGACATCTGAAGATTTTGTGTTTACCCCGAAAAAAAGCAATGGGACTAAGAATATAGTAAGGGTGTCTTAGTCCTCCCTAGCATATTTTGACAATATTTTTGCATTTCTAGAATCCTTATCACATTTCCAGACTTCCCAAGTACATACATCCTAACTTTTTGTCACTTTTTTTTGTCATTTGTACTAATTATTTGGCTTGCATTACTAGGTTTTGTGAATTGAATATCAAGGTGTCTTTTCCAAGCCTTTGCTTGGTGGTAAACCCTTCAAAGCCTAAGGAATCTTCCTAGGTCCCCCTTGTTGAGAATTGACTCACCTTTGTGTTGATAGTCAATCCAATTCAAAATCTTAGGTTTCCTTGAATGAATCATCCCCCTATAGGGAAAATCTAGGATTAGGGACCCCTTTCTTGCATTATGAGTCCCTTTTCCTACAAAAATTTCCCCATGGTTCATGGATATGTTCTATTTATGCCTCCAATGACCATAAAGAAAGGATTGAATTATAGCAATGGTTGATTAACCTACCTGAAATGCCTTGAATTTTGGGAGGAGATTTCAACATGATTGAATACAATGAAGATAAATGGGGAGGGCTAGGCATGGATTGGAAAGGAAATGAAAAACATTTCTAGTATAAAATGAAGTCTAAATTGAACCTTTTTGACCCCTTAGAAGGTATGAAGAAATACAACAAAGGAATCCGGTTCACTTGGTGTAATGCCCAAAAATGTGGGAAAATATTCTACTGTAGGCTAGATAGGTTTTATGCAAATAGGGATTTCTTCAATTTTATACCCAATGATGAGGGGTACAAGGTGTCAGTCTATCCATATACTCTCTCAAGTCACCGCCCTATTAAAACCAAGGTTTGTCTAAATAGTGGTATAAATAATGAGAACAAGGAGGGCTTTATGTTCAATACCAGCCTTCTAAAGGATAGTGATTGTAGAGATGCAATCATTACTCTCAAGGAAATAAACAAATGGATGTTGAAAGATAAAAGTGCCATTGAGAGATGGGAGCATAATGTAAGTGGGTGGAAAAAGTTACTCCAAACCATAGGGAAAAAAAGAGCTATGGATAGGAGGGGGTTGGAAAATGAACTCCAAGGAAAGCTCCTATTGGCATAATCCAATGTACAGGAGGATCCAAAGAATGAGGATTTATGTGAAGAGCTAAGTTTTTCAAAGAACAATTTGAGAAGGCTCTAAGCAAGTAAAATCCAGGGTGTAAAAGTGAGGGCCAAACTAAATTGATTGAATTGTGGTGATAAAGGCACCAAGTTTTTCTTTGGATATATCAAAGATAAAGGGGTTAAAGGACAAATTGATCAAATTTGGAATGAAGGAATCTTGCACACGAATCAAGAAGATATCTTACACCAATTCTCTCGGTACTATAGAGCTCTCTTTTCATTAGAAGGTAGTAATGAGGGTAACAACAATGCCAGGGCATACATCAAACAAATTATTCCTAATTTTTTTTGAAGAGGATGCAAAGAAATTATCTGAAGGAATTTCCAAAGAAGAGATCAAGAAGGCTATTCAATCTATGAACAAATGACAAATCACCAAGTAGTGATGGGCTTCTAGTTGAGTTCTATAAAAAATTTATTGACTGGATTTGTGATGAATTGCACCAAGTGTACATGGAAGGCCTCAATAGAGGATCTCTTGGTAAGTATTAATAAAGGAATTATAAAATTGTTACAAAGGAGGGAGACAAAATAATTATAAAAAATTGGAGACCAATAACATTATTGAATGTGTCATATAAAATTTTGGCTAAAATATTGGCCATGAGATTGATCAACATTCTGCCCAAATTTATAACTAGCACACAAACTAGCTTCATCACAAGTTGGGAGGCCATGGAATGGCAAAGGCACTCTAGGAAAAATTTGGCAATGCTTCTCTTAGATTTTGAGAAGGCCTATGATAGAGTAGAATGAAACTACTTAAGGACAACTCTTGAAGCATTTGGATTCTCCAACATCTTCTATAGCATGATTGACACCTTGTTGAGAGATGCAAATGCTCAAGTTGAGGTGAATGGACCCCTCTTCAAGGAATTCACTTTAGAAATAATTATCATACAAGGGTGTCCCCTTGCTCCATCCCTATTTGTCATAGCTTCATATGCGGTTCATTATTTGCTTAGGGAATCCACCCTCTCACCAAGAGTTAGGGGACTAATACTCCTTGATCAAAATGAGCTACTGAACATCCAACTCGCAGATGACACTGCAATTTTTATGGAACTAGATGAAAATAACATGGATTGTTTAATGCATAAATTAAACTTCTTCTACAAAGCATCTGGTGCCAAAATCTCAAATGCTAAATCAATCATGCTAGGTTGGGAAGAAGCACCCCTTGAATTGTTTAGGAAAATTGACTTCCAAAGGGGAGATCCCCACAAACATGTCAGATACCTAGGGATACCATTCACAATCATCCCTAACTTAAAAGAGATGTGGCTGTGGATCAAAGCCAAAATTAACAAAATATTGATGGATGCAACAAACAATACTTTCCCTAACAGGTAGAATTCAAATATGTCAAAAGATATTATTCTCATATAGCTTATATTTTTCTTTTTTCTGGTTGTTTAGTAGCTACCAAGTTAATGAATTACAAAAAAAGATAAACTTTTTGTGGTTAGATGGAAAATGTAAAAGTAAGAAACATGTGGTTAAATGGGAGTAGTGTTGCCTTAATAAAATGCATGGAGGGGTAGGGCTAAAAGACTTACGACTACATGGAATTGCACTAGTTGCAAAATGGTTGATGAAAGCCCAAACTGGAGAGGAACCTTGGAAGGTCCTGGTCAGAAAGAACATAAAACTGGCTATTCCCAAACAAGCAAAAACTTGGAATTTGTTGCCATTTAGTGATCTCCTAAACAAGCACCAAATATCCCCTACAAGATCTCTTGTCTTCAAAAGCCTCTGGAAGGCTTGGGAGATAATAAAGCATAATGTGGGCATTAAACCTAACAAGAATCAAAATAACAATACCCCTATTATCTAGGCCAATAACTCCATTTGGTGGAACTTGGAGCATAATGGGAAACCCCTTGCCCTCCTTCAAGGTTGTTCTACCAAAAAATGGTCACAAAAAGGGGTTCAAACATTTAAGGACATCTTTTCCAATGGGGAGTTAAAGGACTGGGACTCCTTAAGGGAAGAGTATAACCTACCCTAGTCAAATTGGAGAACATACTCAACCTTAAGGGAAGCTTGTCAAGTTTTGCAACTCCCTAATGGTAGTAATAAAAACCTAGACCTTAGTTGGCATGATGGTACTTCACTCTTTGATGTTAAAGCTAAAATGATTTATAAATCCTTAACTAATTCTGCCTCCCTAACTCAACATCTCAACAAGTCTTGGGGAATCAATTTAACTGATAAAAAATGGTTTGTTGTCTTGAATGATGTTTGGCATAATGTGAAAGAGCCTAAAAAGTCCCATTTTAGATGGTTAATGTTATTGAAAAAAGTTTCATTTAAGATTAACCATGTTGATGTTGATTTCAAATTTTATGAAATGTGTATCCACTCTAAAATGAATACTTGTTCTAAAAAGGGGTGAGAATATGATGTAATTAGAAATGAGTATATGTTTTAAAATGTTAAAAAAAAATGGATACCCATTTTTGAAATTTAGGTTTGGGGTCCCAATCCTAAACAAGTACCCATTTTTTTAAATGAACACTTGTTCCTGTCGGGATTTTTTTTGTCTAAAGCTTCCCCTAAATGTGGACCCAACTTCTTGCTTCCACCTTAAACTAGTAAGTACATTACAAAAAGAAATAGTGGTTTTTGATCACCCTCTAAATGAGCCCACTGAAAAATTAGAAGACAAATTTAAATCAAGATCTATAGATACAAACAAAATCAACAATATTTTTTAAAAATTTCAAACTTTGGAAAAACTCATTCCTTCCAATTGCTAATATATATCTATGAAATCTTTATATTAATACTTTATTTTTATTTGAAGAACTATCTTTTTCTTAAAAAAAATTATTTCAATCTCTTTTATTTCTAATTTGTCTTTTTTCACCCTACTTTTTCTTATGATTTTTTTAGTTTTCACTTATAATATCCTTTTGGAGAATTTATGGCCAAGACATACTTCTACCTTGGTGGTTATATTTTACTAGTGATTCGAGAGATTAAATAACAATTAAATTTTAATTAGGTTGGATTTCAATAATCTCACTAAAATTGTTTTAGATACTCTAAAATAAGTTAAATATTATTTATGATTTCCAATTGTTTACTATATTATTTATTTACATTGTTTACATTATTGTTATTTGAAAACTATTTTTAATAAAAACTATATTTCACCATTGTTTTATTTCTAATTTACCTTTTTTACCCCTTTTTTCTAATGATTTAAGAAAAAAAAACTTATTTGAATTAAAAATAAACAAATGCTTACTTTGAGCAAATAAAAAATAGACACTATTTATTCATTACCTAATGTGAAGTAATAAATATTGTTTTATTTCAAATCTTTTTTAAGTGTTGCACCTCACACTTGATTTTTAAAATTAGATGTATAGAAATGTAAGTAGGGAAAAGATCTAATAGATAATTATGCACCAATATTTCTCTTTAATAATATACTTGTATTATGCATTATTTTTTGTCAAAAAATATTAATATTTTTTTTAATATATTAACCATATTTAACTAATTTTATTATAAATATATTTTGTATGTTATGCTTACTACATAATAAAAAATGTCATTTATATGTTATGGTCATTTAATAGGTGTGACTTGACCAAGGTTGAACTTTGAAAATGAGGAGCAACAAAGACAATATATAAGAGAACATGAGAGGGAATATCAAATATGATGATGAAAAATGATAGATGTAGAGAGAGAGGAAAAAAGAAAATGTCAAAATGATAATGATTGGCAACAAAATGCTACACATAGAGTTGAACTGTGAGTTGAAGAATTACAATAACAAAATTAAGAACATGCAAATGAGATGAGAAGAACTCATGATCATACATCTCTAGATGATGAACATGTATTAAGAAGCAAAACACAAAAACAAATGCATTTAGGTCAGCTCACTAAGTTCAAAAGCCATCAAAGACAAACAAAATCATCAAATTATTTGAAAATATTATAGTCCATCAAATGCTATGTTGATATTAATTACGAAAAAGTAAATTCAATACCAATAGATTGTGTACTTGAAACACTAGAGAGTGAATCTCAAAACGCAATTAATATAGTTGTTGGAAATAATGTATAAAATATACCTGATTGCAATAGAAGTTCGACAAATATTTTCAAAATTTTCAAATGGTATTTCAAAATGGTTTATATAGTTTGTTTTCAACAAATATCTGCTTAATTTGAAATATGTTGATTACATGTTGCAACTATAGATGTTATTAGCATTACCCATTTTAGATAAATCTATATAAAAAAAACATTTCGTAAGTGTTTATTTTTCAGATACAAATTTAAAAAATTATTTTATTTTATAACTATTCTATTTAAAATTACTTTTCATATATATATAACTCCAACTAATGTAAAATCTCTCTCAACATAATAACCATTTATATCCCCCACACATATCAGACATATAATTATTAAAATTATCATACCTCTAACATCGAGGCCCGAGTTCCTCCCAAATCACCTTGTACATGGGCACGAGCAGTCTTTCCTGCAAGACTACTTAGATAACTAGATAATAAAGATCCTAGGCCCACTATTGAGACTTATGTTGAGAACTTTTTAGTAATTGTAACAGGCTTGTTCGCCAGTAACAATTAAAGTTTTTTTTTTTTTTTTTTTGGTTGCGGAAAGTTTCATCAAAACAGTTGACAGTTGTATCTCCACAAATAACATGGCCAATTATGAAAACTCACCACTTTGTAAATGATAATTTGCCCAGTGCACAAAAATCCACCACTTATAGATTGATATTTTACCCTTCACATATGATGTTACACTTAAAAGTTCCTTAATTATTGAATGGGAGAGAATCCTGTCCTCTAATAACGATTAAAAAAGAGCGAAGATCCACCGCGTTACAGTTGGCATCCTTATCTCCACAAATTGGAAGGCTCTCTTCTCTTTTCTCCCTTTTGTTTTCTCCGAACAGGTGGGCCACCATGGCAGCTTAAAGTAAAGAGCACGGTAACTTTCTAATCATAGGAAGTATAACGAGAAAGACGACGAAGGAAAAAATGTTGAACCCGGACATACAAATAAGAACCTTATCGGAAACAAATTTATTTGGATATCTTTAATTGCACATATTACTCGAGGAAATTACAGAAAAGGCTAGGTATCCCCTTCAAATGGAATTCAAGCTCCCAAAATTCCATTACTGAACAAATACTGGCAGGATGCACGTTCAGATACATTTTATTAAATCGTTGTATTCTCTTTCAATTTTGCAGATCAAACAGCAGATGAATCAGATAACAGCGGGCTCTCCTCAGCGGTTATTACCAGATTTTGCTAGTCCTCAACTTGGCGCATGCAAATTTGTCTGGAAACACAGATAAAGATTTCAAGTCAGGTCTCTGTTTTATTGATGTTTTTTTACAATTTTCAAAAATATGATGGCCAATTGCAGTTTTCCCAAAAATGTTATTGAAATTGACCATATTGGACAATATTTTCAACTACCCAATAAAATGTACATCAATTTTTTTTCAAGAGGAAGCTTAGTTAACTCTGTTATACTTACAGAACATTTCCCAGTCCTCAACTATTAAATTTCCTTAAGATAATGTCCAAATCTACTGTACAACTTTCTGATCAACACTTCCTTCAAATGCAAGAGGCTGTCAACTGTAATTTGAGTGAGGTAGTCAATTTCTTCTTCCTTTTGCTCATATATGCAGAATCCAGAGAACATAAAAATCAAGCCTGGAGAACAAGTAGTCAGTAAATTAGAACACGGTATTAAATAAGAAATAAGAACTCGAGAGCAGCAAGAGGCGGGGTTTTGTATAGTCCAAATCCTTACATGTTGCAAGCAAGGTGTTAAAGGAGATTGATCCAAGTAAGTTGAGAAAATAAAGAAGACTTGTTGCCTGGTCACATCAGCCGCGCCATCAAGGGTAGGTAATCAGAAAGATTCTTACTTTTTACAAGGCAAAAAAGGACAAAACAACTACACAGCCAATACTATTATTACATTGCCAGGTATCCTCTTGAATAAACTTAAAGCATTCATTTTTGTAAACATTTAATTATATGAGATCCCAAGTCAAGACAATAAAATAGAGCTTGGATAATTTATCATCGAGCTTAGCAATCAATCGTAGGAACAATCATAGATCTAAAATTTAAATAAATGCACTCTGATAGGTTCTATACAGGCCAATTTAGCCAATAGGACATGAAAAGTTATTATCATAATTATCAGGTCTCCTAGGATATCTGGTTCTGTAACGGATTTGGTGTTTGTCGCCTCTGCAATGAAATAAATTGCAATAAATATGCCTGAATGTAATCCATCCATATACATAACTTAACTGGCCTGATTGCAAAGCATTTATTCATGCATAAGCAAGTTGTATATGGTTGGATTATATGGGATTTTTTGCAATTTAGTCCACCGGCCTTTCATGGTAATGGCCATAATAGTATAGATTATCTATAATTCCATTATAGTTTACATCTCAATGTCATCAAACTCAAAGCAGAAGCAACAAAATTCCTGCTAAATGGCAAAGTTAAATACAAGTTAAATGGTAGCAGTTGACAAATACCTTCAGAAAAAGTATCCAATCCTTTCCCTCATAAAGAGACTTCAAAATTGCTACTCCAGAGTTCCACGTGGATCTTATAGAGAGAAAGGTATGCCGTACAGTTTCTTCAGATATGTGAAAAGCAGAAGGAGGAATCTTTTCAATTGTATATCCAAGTCTGTGAAGTTCAATTCCTTTACATGGTTAAAATTTCTCACACAGGGATCATTATGACAGGGTAATTCAAAACTATAAATAAAGTTAAGAAAGTTAAAAAGACAGCCATTGACTAACACTGCTGATGGCAGAACACCATGGATGAACAATACTGCAATGATCAGAAGCAGCAGTTCAGCTGCAGCACGTATAAAGGTATATCCAGAGAGGAAAAAGCAGTAGAAGACCACTGCCAGTGCTAAAATAATTCCAAATGTCTCTTTTTCGTCTCTCCACAGAAGTATATCAGCCACTGCACAGAATAATAAATTAAAATATAACATTAAATCTTAATCACATTCACCAAACATATCAAACCAAAAAACCAACAAACATTAGATAAGCAGTTTGTACCTCTTCCACCACCAAGCCATCCGTAGACCTTGGATGGTCCATCAAAATTTCGGTTAGTTACATCAGGTACTCCAGATCTTAAATGTTGGAAAGACTCAGTTGTCCGCCTTATACCTTCCTGCATTTTTCAAGTAAAACTATGGATAGGAGAGAGTGCCTCAATTTGCGAGCAAAGTACTAGATACTTCAGAGATAACATCCATACTCGTTTTGCAGGTTAGAGTTTAAAGCCAACCTGAAGGGATACTCTAGGTGAGTAACCGATAAATTTTTGAGCTTTTGAACAATTGAAAGTTCTTGTACAAGTAAGCAGCCTAATCCTTTGAGGAGTAAACTGTGGCACAGACATTCCAAAGGGACCAAGCTTTTTGTAGGTCCATTCAACCACCCGAGCAAAAGGCATCACCAGACTCACGGGGACATGGATTTTTGGCCTGCAATTTGATTGAAGAGAATACTAGAATTAGAAAGTGTAAATATGCATTGAAATCTATAGAATAGAAAATACCATCACTGCATATGAATTGCTTCTCTTCTACTTAGATGCTATCATGCTCCGACATGAACACCACCTCACCAAAGAATCCAACACCCAAATGAAAGTATCTTCAGACTTCAAAGCTAGATTCATTCTTTCAAAAGTAAAGTAATAATAAATATAAGGGTAATATTGATACAGGATACCCATTTCTCAAGGCCAAAATAAGGATGGAAATATTAATAATAATTTTGGATGGAGAAAGATCTGTCAGAACACTCCTAGGTCTTTACAATCTGGAACAAAATATATTGGAGACATGACCTTCATCAAGCAACAATTCAAAAAATACTTAGAAAAGTGGTACTAACATAAAGAAACATATAGACAATATTTGAATATAATGAAAAACCATATAATATAAAAATGGAAATGAGACAGAATCTTGCTAGAATTTGGATAGCTATGCAAAATCCAATAATACAGTTGAACCCTTGATTGAATCCTGTGTTTTCTGCTATATATCCATTTCAATCATGGAATCCTCGAAATCCATGTCAATGTTGGCTGATTGATAATTAGTATTATGTTAAAATAAAATGTCAATTTTATGTTGAGATCACACCATAATCCTTGATACATTCATGAGACTTGTGAACATTGCTCAGCATTGTTTGTGGGACTGTCCTTCCCTTGTAGGTAAACCTATACTAACACAAAACCACCAATTCAACCTATTCTGTCATCCTAAACATGGTTCCCTTCTCATACAAATCATTTTTCCTCAATGCAGGTCAATGTTTCTTATGATTACTTCATTATTCTCATCATACTCCTACAAAGAGATTAAATGTGTGCTACATCATATACATGATATTTCCAGTCCATGGAAATTATTTTAGAAAGCTTCTGGAATTAACTGTAAAGTACTTATTGCATCAACGTTTTGGAGTACACTCTTGGTGCCACATGCTTATCATCAGTATCAAAAGTGGCATATTTCATCTGCATGAATATTTTTGCAGTTTCAAAGCTTAAGACTTTTTTTGAGGCTTCTTTATAAGAAGCACATGGTACGAGCTTCATCATTTTATGTTTAGGTAGACACTCTTTCATGAACTGACACTTAATTAATCCATATGTAGAGGGTATTTATTTTAAACTTTCAATGCCCTGGGTTATCTGTTAAATGGTCACATAGTTTCTCCTTGCTCTTGCTTCAATTGTAAATTATTTCTACGAGTTCATTAGCTTTTCCCACTAGTTTGAATTCTTTATCAAACTCTGTCTGCAAATGTGTATAATCTAATTTAATTGGCGTGTTCATCACTATCATGATCATGACCCTAGAGTCCAAATATAATTTGATTCTAAAACTTTAGTCAATAAGAATGCCCTCATATAATTCTATGATGTAACGCTCCATCTTTTAGACAATGCAATTTGGTTTCACCATTAAATACTCAAAGATGTCTGTCACATTGTAGAGTTGAAAAGTAAATACTTTGGACTTCTCACTTGATATTTTGCATTCATTTGGTGTTCATCACCATTAGACAAGACTTGGACCCCTTTTTAAATCTGCAGCTATTTAGTGAATGGGCTGTCAGTGTAGGATTACCAATAAGATAAGCTGGTAGCAGTTAACTGTTTTGTCCACCCCTTGATCAATGGTGTTAACTGATAGGCATTGAAGATTCAATTGCTACTTAGCTAGAAGACACAAATACTCAGCCGTTGTTCAATTGGAGGACACAAGGCTCGGCCACCTTATTGATTGTTCTTGGATTCATACACTTACAAAGAACACTAACTTGAGATAGATGATTCACATAAAGTCATTAGTCATTCCATCAAGAGTCACCGCATATATGAATGGTATGACCAAAGAATGTTGGAGTCAAGCTAGGTGAAAAAGGAGGTGATGGTAGTTAATGATTCAAGGCATATATATTTTATAATTGGTTTATTGTTAATAATACATTGGTTGGGTGCCATTGAGCATAGGATTTTTTACTTAGAAAGGCTTTTTTCCAAGTATACCTATGTTCCATCTCTCTTGTCTATGCTTCTTATCTTCTCTCATTCTTGTTTTTAAAGTGTTATTTTACAGGCCATTATGCTACTCAGATTACTTAGATCTGCAATCTAAATTGCTTTCCTCTAAGGGTTAATGTGGGAAATGAATCTATGTCCTGATGCCACTTTATGGGCATGGTTTGTGTGCACTTGTATTAGGTATTTTGTTTAGTAAATTTTATAGTATTGTAGGTCCATATTGGGTATTTACCTAACATTTTGAACCGGACCCAAGATGGTTCCATGATTTGCATGTGCTTGCATGGAGTTACATGTGGTTGCATGTAGCATGATGTTGACTTGGAGCTCTTGATTGAAAATATGGAACTATCCATTGTGGCTATTTTTTCTATTCTACAGTCATGTGTAGCAGAGCACTAATGTTGGGTGTCTCGCTTTGGCTCCTTGGATACATGGGAGAGCTTTGGTTGTCTAGAATAGAGTCCAAATATAATTTAATTCATAAGATTTTAGTCAAAAAGAAGGCCCTCACATAATTCTATGATTCAACTCTCCATCTTTTAGGAAATACAATTGGGTTTCACCATTGAACACTCAAAGATCTGTGTCACATTGTAGAGTTGAAAAGTCCATACTTAGCACTTTTCACTTTATATTTTGCATTCAGTTTAGTGTTCATCACCAATAGACAAGAATTGGACCCTTTTTGTCATGTCCCCTTTTTCAATTTGTAACTATTTAGTGAATGGATTGTTAGTGTAGGATTAACAATTAGATAAGCTGGTAGTTACTTTTAGTTTTCAGTTATAAATGTATGTTCAAATTTAGGCATTAAGTGGCCATGTTTTGTGTCCTCCAATTGAGCAGTGGCTGAGTATTTGTGTCTTCCAGTTAAGTAGCAATTGAATCTTCCATGCCTATAGGCTAACACTATTGATTGAGGGGTGGACTAACCAATTAACTGCCACCCATTTAGAAGTAATTTACCTATGATTGTCAATTGACAGTTTTGAGGGAGTGTTGTTCAGTTAGCTGCCTATGTTTGAGGAAATTAATTGTTAGTTGCCACTGATTGTGTGCTGACTTCCCATGATTGAGGACTGTTGGGACTTGGGTCTGTAAAATTGAGCATAAGACAAAATAGAAGGACGTTCTTAGAAAATTAACAAACATTCAGCTCTCATTTCAGTGATAGTGGCATTGCTATGACAGCTGGGTGCATTGGAGACGAAACCCTTCAGGCATGCACCTATAATTTTGGGGGCAGAAGCCTTCAGGAGCAGTACATATCAGTTAGTATAGAGTTTGTAATCTAAGAGTACGTCATTAGTTGTCTTATTGATAGACTTCCCTTTGAATGCATGTTGTTAGCAGAAAATTATAAAAAACATAATAAAGTATAATTGTTGCCGGAGTGTTTTGTGTTTGTTATTTATGCATTTAGTAGGGATTGCTACACATTTTGACCATTTCTAAGCCCAAAACACCCAAAAAAACTTTATTTCACCTAAACATGACCCTTTTTGCTAATTGACACCTTGTTTGGACCCTTGTATACCCTTGGTCACCAACACACTTGCACTCGCATCCACAACAATTAGAATAATGTTTCCCACTCAACAGTAATCCTTTTGCAAAAACCTAACCTTAATGCATTCTCAATGGTCATTTGAGACCTAGGATTGTCTATTTATAGAAATTTCCCACTTTTGGAAAGGTGTCTTCCATTCTTCCCTGCATCATCTTGCACCTTCACACGCTTTCTAGAAAATCACCATTGTTGTACTTGCACACACAACCATTACTGCAAACACCCACACTTCAAGGGCCAAACACATCCAAATCTTCCAATACTTGATGCTAAAACATGCAAAATAGGGGCTTGATTGAGACAAGCTCCTTATTGTGCCCTCTCCTTATCATCTCAACTAGCTTATTCCATCACTATCATTGCTTTTGACAGCTACAAAGACAAGTCTAACAAGTGCAAGAGAGTTATAGGTCATGTTAGACAGTCAACATGACTATTTGCAACAAGATACCTACCAATACCTAAAAGAGGTGACTGGCGCCCCCAAAAGGCCACCAACACCCCTAGAAAGTCATCAATGCCCCTAGGAGGACATTGACACACCCCTTTGAACGCCAATGTCTAGAAGAGGTCACTAGTGGCACCGGGAGGTCACTAGCATCCAAAAGGGGTCACTAGTGCTAGAAAGGTGACATTACTGTTTGTTGATTTTCTTTAATGATCTATACATTTCTAGAAGATTCTCTAGTCAAGTTTCTAGCCTTCTACAATCTTTTCTAGACCCTTACCTAAGTTGTTGGTTCGGGTATGGGTTTTCCAATACTTCAATTTTTTCCCAAGTACATAATGGCTGGGCACAACTATACTATATATATTAAAAATATATAAAATACCCATAATTTGCAAAAAATATATAGAATATATAGAAAGACACATATTGAAATTTGACAAAATATTGTGAAGATGATAGAAAAAAAGTAAAAAATATTAATTTAGATTAAAGATTATAAAGTCTATCACTTTATAACAATATACTTTTTATAGTCTCTCCTTCCTAGTACAAGGCTGAGTAGGATAGTGAGTGATAGGTAATGATAAAATGTGATAAACAAAGAAAATGTTTTATCCTTCACTTGCAATTACGCCCACATATTTGTTATCAATGTGGCAAGATATGGAATGGTTTCAAACTATTATGATCTAACCCATTGCATGCGAAGCATTCGTTTAATAGTGCCTTTCTTATTGATTGTTCTCAAATTCACACTTACAAAGAACACAACTCGAGATAGTGTTTACTTGATTATGCTAACTGGCCAATTAATACAGAGTAAACGAGAATATATAACAGCAGTAATAAACATATCAATTATTTAGCAATGCACATGCACAAAATAGGTAGTGTATTCTTCCTTCATCAAATATGCAATAAGTACATTGTACACAATATGTGTGGTCCCCAACTACAAATAAAATGTGAATTTTATAGTTGGCCGATGTTGGTTGAGGACACCAACCGTTGACAACTACCCAAACCAAGGACTAATTCCCGATTACAACATATATTAATTACTTTTTGCTGGTTATAAATTTATTTATTTATTTAATTACTACATCATTCCCCCCAAAAAAGAAAGTCATCTTCCAAACGACTGACAACCAAAATTGGAAGACAACTATACAATATACTAGTTCTAGTGAGAAGATGGGTGAGGAGACATCCCTGGAGTTGGGAACTTGGGTGGATAGAGGAGGTTGGAATAGGTGTTTGGGCACTGAGTTGGCAGAGTTGGTATAATTCTTTTGTCCTCAGCTTCAGGTGATGAGCTGCATTCAATTCCTTCTCTCTGGATGCCTTCACCTCCTTCATCATCCTCATCGTGTCCTTTCTCAAGGCATGAACAATCTTTGATTCACCGTCGTTGTTGTCGTCTGTGTCTCGTCATCATCTCTCTTCCTCTTTCCTCAAGAAATCTTGTCTTCACTTTCTATGTCCATTGCCCGATTGTCGGCATCGACGTACGATGATGGAGGTAACACCTTCATCTTCTTCCTTAGCAAAGGGATCAACCCTTCAATGACCCACCTCTTCTTCAGCTTGTCGACTAGTTAGATTTCCAGTTTGACCAGTAACTCTTTGAGTCTATGATTGTAAGCTCACACATTCTCGTGCTTACCTTGTTCGGTATTGTATATCTCTACTACAATCTCGTTGTCATCTCTCAAGAGTTTGAATTCTTCCTAGAATGCTCATTTCAATGCCTCCCATATGTTCTTTTGTCCTGCTTCTAGTTCGGTATACCAATCAATTTCTATTCCCCTAAGAGTTGCTAGAAATGCTCTCAGCCAATATGCTTTGTCGTCCTGACCATTCGCTACCCAAATTGTTTCACAAGTTTTACAATGTCATACAGGGTCCTCCGACCCATTTCCAGTTAACTTCAGAAGTTTCTGCCGCTCCACATTCGAATTGACTGGGGGAGTCACCATCTTGCCTCTCTGATGCACCCTCTGTGACAGTAACCTTCTTGGAGAGTTTTGATTCGTACATTCCGGTGCTTCCCTGCACTCTCGGATATGTTGCAATCTTGTACTCATCCTTTGTCGGCATTTGTCACCCTCGGGTTGCCTTCAAGGTCTTTTTGATGCTCCCTTTGTCCCAGTGTTTTTGGCTTCGACCTTTTGATGTTCAAATCTTCCTTCAATGTCCAATGTTCAATCTGGCGAATGGTCTCTATCAAATCGTCCATAGGTTTCCTTTGGCCTTTCCCCTTCAATCAATTTTATTTGTGTTAATTGCTCTTGCATGGTCAGGTTGGTGGTTCCCTTCTTGCCTCCCCCCTCGCCCAACAGTGTGTCTTCTGACGATGAACATTCTTTGTCTGATGGTTCCCTGACGGTGTTCTCTTCCTCACTTTCCCCTTCATCCGATGTTGATGGTCCAGACGGTTCTATAACTTGGTCGGCAAGGTTAGTTTGTATTTTGTCGTCAGGAAGTGGTAGGTGTAGTAACAAGACTCGGACTCGGCTCGAACTCGGTGAGGGCGACTCGGCGACTCGGGTCTTGGACTCGGCGCAAACTCGGCAAAATGAAAAAAAGTTGAAAAAACCCTAGAAATTTGGAGATTTTTAAGGATTTAAAACTTGTTTCAAGCACCCTTTATTGAATACAACACAAATAAAAGCAAATTTGATCACATGCACAAGTATACAATGATCACATAAGTATAAAGTACACAAATTGTAGTTGCGCTGCTGAAGGAAATAGCATACTTAGATATATAAAATTAGTCAAATGTATACAAAACTCATGGAATATGAAATCCATGACATCAAATGTTCCATACAAATATGAAATATCAAAAGTAAAACAATAGCTATAAGTCTATGACTCTATGCCCTATGGCATAGTGGAGCTAGCATCCTTCCTACGAAGGCGTCTAAGGGTCCTGGATGATGTTGCAGCTGCAGCCATAGTCTCTGCCTGTGTCTGACTCTCCATGCCACTCTCACCACAACAACTATATGTCTCCTCGTGCTCTAGCCTCCTCGCCATGGCTACAACCTCGGCCTCTCTCTCTGCTGGTCCACCAATCAAGGTCCTCGTCACTAAAGACATGTAGCCTGTGATCTACTGTGGATCAACCTCCTCTAGACTGATTGGGGTTTTGTCGTGGTCAAAAAGCTTCCTATATTTGAGCCGAAGGTTGTAATGAACATATACCAAGTCATTCATCCTCTCCACTGTCAATCTATTGCGCTTCTTGGAGTGTATGTGCTCAAACATACTCCAATTGCGCTCACAACCAGATGAACTGCATGGCTGGCTCAATATACGAATGGCAATATTTTGCAGGATCGGTGTATCAGAACCAAACATATGCCACCGCTATCTGAGATGAGAAAAAGAAACAAAATCAATCTCATTTCAAGTTTCAAGTTCAAGTGCAACATTTAATAATAAATTATAATATAAAATGATGAAAATTATGCCCTTAAATATATTTTTACCTGGCAGTAATGTTGTCCTATTATCTTTGCACATTTGACGTGCAAAGAAGTCTCCTTGTGCCTTAGTGAATGCATCTATCTCCTGCACCATCTGTGTAGTACAGCGGGCAACATCGCTCTATCGCCGTAGAGCCCACTAAGAATTTCTCTATCGCCGAGGAATCAGAATTGGAATTTGGATTTAGGAAACATGCGGCTGCATGGATGGGCCTATGAAGTTGGTTTTGCCATCTCCTATCAATGATATCCCAAATGGGACGATACTTCTCCTCAACTCCACCATAGACTGATCTAATGGCCTCTTTGGCCCTATCCATGCCCTCATATATGTAGCCCAAATGATATATGACCTTGGATTTGTCTTCAACAGCTTGCTAGTTGCCCTCTCTTCTCCTCCTATTTTGCCAAATGAATGAAATGAGGTTGCTTTTAGGGCTAAGGAGATAATATAAGTAAAAAAAAAATTAAAAAAAGTTAAAGTTTATTTTTTTTTTGGCCTTGGCTGCGCCGGCCGTGTCCAAGGGTCGGGACTCTCCTGGATGCTGCACGTCTGGCACGTCCGGCCTGGACGCATCTGGACGAGGACGCGTTCGCGCCAGCGCTCCCAGGACGCGGCCAGGGCTGCACGGAGCGCAACTCGCCGAGTCCGGGCGCTTCCGGGCGAGTCTCAGGACTATGGTTTGGCTATTTCAATCCGCTCTCCCCTTGTACGTTCTCTTGTTCTAACAGTTCTTTGTCTCTCTTGACTACAACTTCTACTTGCACTTCAACTCGACTTTTGTTCCTGGGTGGGCTTGGACTTTCTTTGAGAAATCCTTTCCCTTTGTCAACTTCACCCCTCAATCATCGTCTTTATGGATTTTCTTATTTTATGGTCAATTGATTCTTGACCAATTTGTTTTAATTTCTTGTTTTTGTTTTTAGTCAATAGCATTAATTCTTTGATGTACATCGTCGATCAGTACCACGCTCCTCTCTTCTATTTCATTCTTTGTACCGTTGTAGTATCTGTTACCTTCATTGTTCCTTGTCTTTCTTGATGCGAAGGTCTTGCAGTATGAAATAGTATTGTGCTATCAATCTCAACAGTTTGTCGAGTAGAGGATCGACCTCCGGATTGACAATTAAGTTATCCCAGATGGCAGCTTGAGGGAACTCTTTCCTGAGAACTTCCCTCCGTACATGTTCTTTGAGTGAGATATCCCACAAATTTATGAGGTCTCAATGCTTCTTCTCTTTCCTCGTTTTCTTGCATCGGCTCTTCAACTGGCTGACCCATTATAGCGCCATGACTCTTGTCTGTGTTTGGTGTATCACCAAAGTTTGTATCAATAATGACGCCAAATGTTTACTCGCTTATGCTGACTAGCCGATTAATACAGAGTAAACAAGAATATATAACAGCAATAATAAACATATCAATTATTTAGCAATGCACATGCACATAATAGGGTAGTGTATTCTTCATTCATCAAATATGCAGTAAGTACATCATACACAATATGTGTGGCCCCTGACTACAAATGAAATGCGAATTATATAGTCGGCCGATGTTGGTTGAGGACACCAACCATCGGCAATTACCCAACCCAACTAACCAACTGTCGGGGACTAATTCCTGATCACAACATATATTAATTACTTTTTATTGATTACAAATTTATGTATTTACTGACTACAGATAGATGATTCACATAAAGTATTTATTCATTCCATCAAGAGTCATTGTATATATGAATGGGATGGCCAAAGAATGCAAGAGCCAAGCTAGGGAAAAAAGGAGGTGATGATAGTTTATGATTCAAGGCATATTTTTTTTCCTTTTCAATTTTTGTTTTTGTGTGGGTTCCCCTAAGAATGACCAAGCATGGCTTGGGCATATCCTTTTCATCTTGGGCACCCTTTGGGTACATCTAGGACATATTCATAGGGTACCTGGGATGGTACAAATTCCTTGGCTATCCCAAAGTTGCTCCCAATCCTGATCTTGATCAGTATGGCAATTAGGCTGCTTCTGCAAGGACCTAGTAACTTAGATCCCAACAATCATTGTATCTTCTAATCCTCTCTTTAACTTACTAGTTCCTTGTTGAGTACTCTAGTGGCATAGTCTACAATAAATTGAAATTTGAAATGAATTTTCAATTGATAGACTATTATTTGATAGAATTGTCAATCAAGTAGTTTAGTGAATAAGAGACACTTGTAGAAAGAATTAGCATCTTTAGTATTAAGTTGTTAATTTCATTTTTACTCTCATACTATTTTGGGATTAATTACATTCCATGTATTCATTGAGTTTTAGTTTATAGTCAATTCTCGCTGCCCCTTTTATTTTATGAGGATGCTCTTTATATTCAGGACATTGTCATGCTCCCTACGATATCCTTGAGATAGGTAAAATTGATTGGAAAAGCAACTATTGGCACTCTTTGGTTTTCTACTTAGTGCATAGCTGTAACTTAGATTCTTCATGGATGGTATCACATCTTATTGTTTCTTCCTTTAAATCGATTAAGGTACAAATTGCTTCATCATCCAGTGAAGTTAAAGATGGCATATTCTGCTATAATAATTTCTGAATTTTGTATCAAATATAGGTCTTATTACGAATTTGGTAGTTATAATGCACAGAGATATATCTCCACCAACAGAATTAGAAGTTCAAAGCTACATCTTGCAACTCAAATTTTAACGAAAACATCATTCATAGATTAATGCAAGAGGTGAATTATTTATTGGGAAAAATTGCTGTATAATGATTGGATCAAGTGTTGTTACTTGTTTCCCTTGCTCCTGGAATATTGAATATTTCAAGCAAAGAGAAAATTGCAAATGAACATTTTTTTCCAAGTTTTGGTACCTTTGATACCCCAATCTCTCTAGCATCAATGATAGGAATTCCCATAGTTTTATTGGCTCCATATTGGTTATAAAGTAAGCCTGCATATTCATAAAAGGAAAAAAAAATTAGTTTGTTAGTTTTCCAACAGTAGACAGGCAATTAAAAAATATATACAATGTTTTAAATCGGACCAGAATTTTACTATGTATTCATGTTTATGATAAATGGAATTAGTTATCAAATGGATATACCTTTCCTGCTGCATCACATGTTGCAGAATCCAGTGCTTTCTCTGCACATATGTGTGCATAGGAAACATTTTCAACATAAGTGAAGTCACACATGTTTTCTCCGTCACCAAGGATGAACTGAGACAAGTGACAGAAAATTCTATTATTAGAACAACCAAAATTATAACCTTGCATCTGGAAATCAAATCAAGAAGTAAAATAGCAACCAATTAAAATGAAATATTTCATCTAAATATTAGCCATTATAAATAACTAACAAAGATTGTATTGAATTGCTATATTAATTAAGCAAGAAAATTAGTTGTCAACTTTAGTGATTAACATACTGCTCAAGCCTGCTGTAACAAGAAGCCAAGCTCATTGCATGGCCTCAAATGCATATGGTACTTTTATAACCTGATCATCAAATGTTGGCAATATTGCATCCTCATTGGTTTTATACATAAAGCATGGCTTTGGCTTCCAAGTTTCTGCCACTTGCCACTTAGTGAAATCATATAATACTCCCTTGGTCTTGTTTTCTATGACATCGATAATAGTTAACCTCCATAAGTTGTTTTGAAGTCACTATGAAACATCACTATGTGGTGGAGCAATCCTCTGCATCAAGTAATTCCCAAGAACTGTGGCAAATTCATTAAATCTCCGTTGATGTATTTTGTGCCCTAAAATAGTCTTTCTCATAGATAATACGTACTCTTTTCCATTTTTAGGGTGTATGTAGTTGTAGTTCTATGTATACACAATTTCCATTACCTGTGAATTCCCACAGATTGATACTAAACCCAAGTCACAAATTTTGTTCTGCTCAAACAAACTGCAAAATCTCCCAGCTGCTTTAATTTTTCTGCTCCAAATAGTGAATGTTTTGAAAAGTATTGTAAAAACTAGTTGAGGTTACATTTCAATAAAGTTATAAGACAGTATAGCAGAAAAATGAATTATGGAATGCATTGGCTGCTTCAAGATTGAATGTAGTGAACTGCAGCATACACTTACACTACAATCGAGTGATTTTGCACTCACTTAAAAAGTAACATAAATAAAACTAAATTGCACAAAATTAAAGGGAGAAATGACTGTTATACTTATAGCCCATAAACAGAGCACCATCATGCTGATATTAAAACAATTCCAAACAAGAAAAAGAACACGAAGGAAATTGGAACTGAATGCAACTGTACATGATATATATTCTATTATATAAAGTATTTACAGACTACAATAATATACAAAGAAGCTTCTGCTCAAAAGGAAGCTTCTAATAGAAGAAAAAGAAAGGAAAGCTTCTAGAGGAAGGGAAATTTCTTAGGAGGACATATGTATAATAAGGATTTAAAACAAGGAAGCTTGTAGAGGAAGGTAAATATATAGAGATATGTGTGAAACAAAATATAAAATTAAAATACAATATAGTGCATGTGACCATGTCTCATCATTTCCTCCCTGCTTAGTGGAAAGTGCTGCTCAAACGATGATTGGAATATCCATTGTGCTTGAGTTGACAAAGATCGTTTTTGGCCAACTAAGTGAGTGGTAGTGGAATGGTGCCAAGTGGTGTGTTGCCAGACATTAAGAAGAGTATTTTCATTGAAAGGAGGCTAAAATCTGGAATGGTCTCCTTAGATGAGATATATCAATCTCTTCCTCCAAATCTGTTGCCACGTAAATCTTATGTTGGCTCACATCATGGATGCCGAATTGAGAGGGAAGAACCAACCTAAAAGTATTTTCTCCAATCTGCTGCAAAAATGTATAGGGTCCATACCAAATAGGTTTAAGCGTATAATGTTGCTGAGATCTAAATCTTTGCCTGTTCAACAAGAGACAAACTTTGTCACCAACCTGAAAATGTGGAGAAACTCTATGTCAACCATGACATCGTTTGTATTTTTCTCAAGTCTTCAGTAACATATCATGAACCTATGCATGGATTTCGGCCAATTGCTAAGAGTATGCCTTATCTTGCACCTTTTGATGATGATTTGAAGAAGTTGTGGGAAGAAGTGAAGAACTACTAGGATCTCATAGGGGGCAAAGGGTTGATATCCACAACAGACTTCAAATGGAGAATCTCTTGTAGATACATTGATATCCCTATTTTAATTTTTTTACTCCACTGCTGCACATAGAGTTAATGTCCAACTACTTATTTTGATGATGATAGATGCAGTGAACAGAAACCAAGGAGTGGTTTACAACTTCGGTTTGACATTATTTTGTGTATGAAAGGATTTAAAATGTCTCTTTTGACAACCTAAATGTGACTAGGATATTTGGAATCACAATAGAAAACACTAGTGAGTGGTAAGACAAATGACATCATATGTGCTGGTAAAGCAATTCAATTGCTTTGTAAGCATCTGTAACTTTGTTGCACTGAATAAAAACAGCCATCTTAGAAAACTGACATATAACAACAAATACAATCATGCTTCCTAAAAGTAGTGGGTAATACATTAATAAAGTCCACGCAGATGGATTCCCAAGGCCTAGTGTGAACAGAAAGTGACTGATATAAATAAAGATTTCTATTAGAAGGCTTAGATTGGCTACATGATAAGCACATTCTAATAAAGTCTTCGACATGCTTCTTCATTGAAGATCAATAGAAATATACAAACATTGCATAGTCTTCAACCAGCTAAACTGACCACTATATGATGAAGAGTATGCCTGTTTAATGACCGAGGAAATGAAAATTGGCCAAAAGTGTAATATGAAGAAAAAAGTGATTTCTAGTCTTACATGCAACAAATCTAATATCAACAAAATCACAAATCTATTAGCAGTCCCCTTTTTTGCTTAGAGACAAGATGAAATTGTTGAATGCAAGAAGCCCACTTAAGGTACCTTTGTTCTTGAGTCTTGGATTATGAATTCAGAAACATAAGGGCTAATGATCAATATGAAGAATTGTTTCCTTGCCAATAGCATCTCCATCATTTGAGTGCTTGAAGGGATGTATAGAATCTTGTCATATGCGTTGTATGTCTGTTTAGTTTAAAAGTGTTTCTAAATGATATGCAATTGGTGGCCTACCTGATTAAGAATGACACTATATCATAATCTGAGGCATCTCATTCTATATTAAAAGGCTGCTGCAAATCAGGAGGAGAAAGCACTGGAATGCAGAAAAGGGCATCCTTGAGCTGCCAAAATGCTTTGGTAGCTGCTATATTCTATGAGAAATTCTTAAGATTGCAGAGTGATGAAGTGATCTGGCAATGTGAAAAGATGTGTTTAGTGAATTTCCTATTGAATCTTCATATCTGTACTATTTAATTAAGTGGAGCAATCCGTGAGGACCTTGATATTTTTTGGATGTGCACCGATACCATGTGGTCAATTACAAAACCTAGATTCTAGATGGAAGGTTTCATGGTAATCTTGTTAAACACCGAATATTCAATGTACAATCTCCATTCATTTGTATCTTTCTTGGGCACAATCAAGATAGGAGAAAGACAAAGCTATGTGCTAGGATGAGTCTTACCATCATCAAGAAAGTAACTGCTTCTCTATTTTAGTTTCTATAGTCTCAATAGGTATTGTACAATATACAAGAAAGCTTGGCAGCAAAGAAATTGGAATCAAATCAATGTTGTGTTGAATGGTTTGAAAAGCTGGCAGTCCCCGATGTTCATAAGAACATTAGAATATGCATCAAGAAGGACCTTAGTACTTGGAGGAGTTTTCCTAAGTTATATGCTTTAGCTTCTTTGATGACACACATGACTAAGAAATTCTGGTTATTACCCTTTTTCATTGCTGATTTGCTAGAAATTTAAGAACTCGTCAGCACAAGGGATGTGATTTTATATGCTTAACCATCCTTCTGAATCTTATGTGTTGTGTCACTGATCATGAATGACATGTCAATCAAACTAGCAAGGGCATTTGTAAGTAGCTATGACCAATCAAATGGAGTGACATCACATGAATTGTGCCATTACAGAGCCCAATGGCAAAAGTGTTTGCGAATTGTTGTACATAGGTTTGATTGGCAACACTGTTGATCCAACCTAAATGATAAGGCTTAGGTTAGGTTTTGATGGAAATAGGTTGCAACTGACTAGATTCTCAACTACAATCTCTTCATTTTCTATTTCAAGTTCTTGATCCGTGAGGAAAGGGACTCTTAGCTTGGACAACCCTGCATTCTTTAGTAAATTTTCCTTACTTCTATGGTACTTGCAATGTTTCTACCAATTACTAATAGATGAAGAAGGTTGTATAAACCCTTGATTGTCCAATGGGGTGAGTCTTAAAGGTAGAATGGTCGATAGAAGAACCTATACTACTAGAATCTTTCTTTGGAAACTTAGACCCTAGTTTTGCTTCAACAAAAATGAAAGGAAGCACATGTGTGAAATACACTTCCTACACTAATCTATGAGAGATGTACAAATAAATTAAATATTTGTACTTACAAGGAAATAAGTACAAAAGAAATATACCATATCATAGTGACTTAAATGGAGAAAACCCTTTGGAGAGAGAAAATGCACACTCCAAAGCAACTCAATATATTATTTAATAATGAAAGGTTATAATACACTTGCATAGTCTAAGCTTTTATATAGTATCACCAACAAAAGATTTTGAGTAATTCTAGAAGCATGACACTACCTACAAAAACCACTATAAAAAGCTCCATCAAGCACACAATAAATAGGAGAGGAAATACATGAAACCATCAAATGGTAATTAGGAAACCATAACGTGAAACCACCCAAAATGTGGTGCCTCCCAAATCCCTAATTAAAAATCCAACACTCAAATCTCAAGACGAGTCAACAAGTTAAAGATAGCATATTCCTTCCACCTGCCATAGGTTTGTCATAATCCACTCACCAACTTGGGTGCTCCATTATCTCCATTGAAAGATGTCTTATAACACATCATAGCACTAGTCAGAAGTTGGTTAACAAATGTAATTCCCTCTTACAACTTTTTTATGTGACATAGATGTTTTTACATTTCCAGTGTGGGAGGTCCAACTTCCAGAGGCCATAACTTTTGATTCGAGAGGCTATTTGGGCCCCTTTTTTTAAAGTATAGAGATTGAAGAGATCTACATGTTGGGAAATTGGAAATTGATGTTAAATAACCTAAGTGTTTATTTTGGCAAAAAATGTTCTCTATAGCTCAAATATTTAATTTCTTTGTTTTATAGCTTGAAATTGCATTTTTTTGTTTTCTTAACATTAGGAGCAAGGTTGAAACACCTTTCCTAACATTCTCCCACTTATCAAATACAAGAGCAAAGGGAGTACCAACACTATCAACTAATTGCTAAAGGCCCATCAATTCACAACACTACCTAAACTTTTATGTGTTCATTGGCTTCATCAATGCATTTGCAACATTTTGCAAAGTGTCGAATTTCTACATCATCACCCTCCCATCCTCGACCATGTCACCAAATGGTACCAGACATTAATATGCTTTATCCTCCCATGAAAGGTTGTGTTCTATGCTAAACACATGGCGCTTTGTCACATAGAACTATAATAGATCTCGGGGTCAACCTCAAACTTGAACACAAATGTTTAAGCTAGATGGCTTCCTTACAAGCATGAGTAGCTATCATGTACTTTACTTTTGTACTAGGCAAAGTGACCATAACCGCCGCACTAAATAATGAAAACATTCCATTGGTGGATCTCCTGCTATCAACATCCCAAGCCCAATCCAAACCCAAAAATACATGAACAGTCATTGAGTGTTGATGCCCTGTAGAATTACCATGATAACAAATGGACTATGAGGAGCTACCCCACAAATGTCAAAAGACCCCTTCACTGCATGCCAATGTACTCATCTAGAATTAGCCATGAATCGGCTTGACTACAATGCTTGACTACCCCTCTTGCCTCACCCTCGACCTCTGCCTCTTCCTTGGAAGATGAAGTTGTTCTCAAGGTCCTTGCAGAATAGATTTACTCCTTGGAACTAAGACTCGTAGAGCTCGCAGGGTTCTTGGCAGGAGATGATGCTTTTGCCCAGACGACTCCTATTGTTGAAAATTTAAGAAATTTATTAACTAAGGATCGAAGAGGCTTAGAGCTTCTTTGTGGCATTGCAAACACTGTAAAAACCCATGTCCCCTCCTACACCTCTACCTTGGGTGCAACCCAAGATGTTGGATTAGAGATCGTTGGGAGACAGCTGGAAATCCCGATGCCCAGGGTGTCTATGTGTATGGATGACATGGGTCCCTTTACCAACACCAACACTGTGCTTGAGTAGGATCGTTCGATTAAAGTAAATAAGGTTCCATCAGGTTTTAGTTACTCCATGCCTGAGGTCTAGAGTGTCCCTGCTTCTGGTGTTGGTGTTGGTACCTCTATTGGTGTTGGTGTTGGTGCTAGTGCTGGTGCCTTTGTTAGCGCTAGTGCTGGTGTTGGAGGGTCTATCAGTGCAGGTGTTGGTGGTTTTTTTGGTGGGTCCACTAGTTATACTTCGTCTGCTGATCCTGTCCTTAATGTTATTCTACAAAACATGGGGCGATGCAAAATCAGCTAGCGAACTTGGCTAGCTCATCCTCCTAGCCTATGTTTCGACCTTTTTTCCATTGTAGTCCTCTTTCTATTGCTATTCTAAACACTCCTATCCCTTAGGGGGTAGAGATTCCAAAATTTGAAAAGTACAGTGGTCGTGGGGATCCACAAATGCATGTCTCATCCTTTAACGCCATGTGTATTGATTTCTTCCATAATGATGCACTCTTGGAAAAACTATTCTCGCGTTCTCTCAAGGATGCTGCTTTCAAATGGTACTGCTCTCTGCCTGATAATTCCATTTTCTCTTTCGTTCAACTAGTTAATCAATTCCTCCGTTAGTTCCAGGCCAACATCAGGCTGAAGATCGTATTTATTGATCTCGTCCAATGAAAGCAGGGAGCTCATGAGAAGGTTATCGATTTCATAGCTCGATATCAAGCCCTGTTTTCTCAAGTTTCTTATCCTTTACCTAATTTCGATGTGCAAAAAGTATTCATCGGAAACTTGTAGCTTGCGCTGCAAGATAAATTTATTTTAATGAAATATCTGTCTTTTGCACATCTATGTGCCGCCTTGTGTGAGTACCAACAAATGATTGCGTAGTATGGGGATTCATCCTTGCGCTTCCGTCCGGATGGCCGATCAATAGTGTTAGTTTTTGGCAAAACTAGAAAGAACAAGGCCGTGGTAAACATGTTTTTTGTGCCCGCCAATAAAAATGCTACAGGACGAAATAGAACATTTACTAAATTATTAGAATCTTATAATAGTGTCCTACAAAAACTTTTGAAAGATAAAATAATAACTTTGCTAGAAATTCAACCATTTCTTGAGCTGTATCCTCAATGGTATGATACCCATAGTTCTGCTAGTACCACCAAGTCTCCGGACATGACACCGAGAGATGTGTTCACATACGTTATGTGATTAAGGACCACATTGATGGCATAACTATCTAAATCGATAATAGAAAACAAAACTCGAATAAATCTGTAGCGAAGACAAGTAGCCAACTACAGATCTACATAGATCCTTTTCTGTCGCATTCTACTAACTTGGTTACTCCATCGTCTTCTGATTTCACCCCATCTAAATATGTGAATGTAGTCTCATTCACTCATATTCCTCCTTTTAAGCATGTGAATGTTGTCCCTGATATTACATTCACTTCACATGATCTGCCTCTAAACAAGGAACTCTCTCCACTATATGTTCTCGCTCACATCAATGGCAACGTTGTAACGAGCGTTATGGTTGATCCTTTGAGTTGTGTGAACGTCATTATGAAGGAGACCCTTTTTATTAACAACTTACATAAGGAAAAATGTGATGAGTTGCAGACTACCCTTCGCATGCATGATGGGTTTTCTATTGCACCTATGGGCACTATTTCTTTGTTGGTCCTAGTAGGACCTAAGGCTTTGGAAGTCTCATTTGTTGTGATTCTTGAGTCTGACTTATTCAGAGCAAGGCTAGGCATTCCATGGTTGGCCTCCATGAATGCAGTCACTTCAGTAGTCCACAAATGTCTGAAGTTTCCCCATGAGGGTATTGTGCATACAATCTAGGGTATTGGATTCAAACCACTGGTATTGCGTGACCACTTTGGCCTGCCCCAGTCGGACCCCTCCCTCCTAGGGGGGATCTTTTATATAGAGCTTATTTCAAATACAAGACAGGGGGCTCAGCACCAAAGGGTGGTTTTCCCCCGTCTCCTTATGTTGTTTCTTTGAAGGCTTCCTTGCGTGCGCAGCAACAAGCTTTGTCTTCTACCCCTCCAAAGGGAAAAGATAAGCTTGCTCTTGCCTTAGGGCGTTCCCCTTCTTCTTCTGCACCTTCTACTTCTTCCCAACCTTTGGTAGTTTCCTTTGTTCCTCCTACTGTGCCTAGCACAGGAAAGGGAAAGGCACCCATGTTGCAAAAGTCAAAGCCTCCAATCTTTCAACTTCTTATTTTACCCATGATGCCCCGACCCACCCTGTATGGCAAGGGGAAGTGCATGGGATTGTTCTTGGGTTTCGGCCTCCGCCTATTTCCCCACCTTCTCCCAGGGCAAGGAAAGGAAAGAGGCCTGTCGTTGAGATGTTTGTCTCTGTTCCTGCTTTTGTGCCTCCTCTTGCTCCTCCTTTGGAGTCCACCTTCCACTTGTGACAGTTGTGGAGGATGCTTTTGTTGTAGAGCAGGAGCCTCCAACCTCTTCTCAGGCCATGTCCTCTAGTGCCCACAGTCAACGTAACCGGCTTGCACACGGGCATAAGCGTTGGCGAAGGGCTTTGGCTAAGGAGCACACTGCCTTGTAGAAGAAAGGGGAGGAGTCTGTTGCTTATGTGTCTACTTCTGTTTCAATTCCTTTTTCTCATGTTTTTTCTTCTGCCGCAATTCCCATCACCTCAGTCCTTCTAACTTCATCGGCGGATCTTGATGAACCTCACCCCAAAAGGGTGTAGGTGTTCATCGCTCCTTTAGCGGAGACTCCCCTTCTTACTTCTCTTCCTAATATTCCTCCTTTCTCTCAACCCGTGGACATGCCTTACACAAAGGTGTTGTCCTCTGTGGCTCCGTTTCCTTCTTTTGCTTCCGCCACATCTATGGGTATTTTGCATCCCCTAATGAAGTGCAAGTTCGAGGATGACCTTACTTTAAGCGTTGGTCATAAGAAATTTTTGTCTTCCCTTGAGTCTTGTTCTGCTTTGGCTTGCGTCATCCTTGTGATAGAGGCAACCCTCGCATCCTCGGAGTTTGTCATTGCCCCTTTTCCCAAGGTCAACAGTGACTCTCGGGTATCTTGTCCTCCTCCCGCTCAGTTGACACATGCCACTCCTGAAAAGTGCATCTTCAACTCGTTGGAGGACATCCCGACATTGTCCTCGATCTTTGCAAGATCGATGACCTTGGTCTCAGAAGAGCTCAGTGATGAAGAGCTTGACTAGCAATGCTTGGGCAATGTTAGGTCTAAAATAGACCATAACATACATTAAGCTCCCAATGGCACTACCATAAGGTACTTGGGCCATATCCTCCATCTCACTAGAAAATGTGAGACACTACTCTATTGATGTCTTGATCCCCATTGAAGCAAGAACACACAATGATCTACAAGCTATCACATTGAACCTCTCCAACATCAAGTTCACATACTTTCTTTTCCCCAACCAAAGTTTTTTGTTTGCTCTATCTCTTTTGATGTCCATACCCAAGATGAACCTAACAAACCCTAAGTCTTTCATTTCAAACTGTGCTAAAAGTTGAGACTTCAATTCACAAATGATGTTGTTACTATTACCAAAAAACAACATATCATCAACAATAATTCAATAACGAGGAAATGATCATTCTCCATTTTATAATAGATGCAATGATACTTTTTGGATCTCAAAAATCCCAATCCCAACACAAAGGAATCAAACTTTTGGTTCCACATCCTAGGTGATTTCTTAAGACCATACAAAGATTTCTTCAACTTATAAACCAAATTTTAATTACTTTTTTCAATGTATTGCTTTGGTCGTGTCATGTAAATTTCTTCATCCAAATCACCATAAAGGAAAGTATCTTCACATCCATCTGCTCAATCTCAAGGTCAAAAATTGTTGCAATAGATAAAAGGAATTGAATCGATGCCAACTTTCGATTGATGTGCAACAATCTTTAGTTGTTGTGCAAAATGAAAAAGTTATTTGTTTCTAGGTTTTTGTGTCTTTGTTTTTGGTTTAGGGTTGTTGTAAAGGGGTGTGGGGGTCCTTGTGCCCTCCCCCTCTCCACCCATCCTCCCCAACCTTTTTCTTCATATGTGTGTTGTTTTTAATTCAAACTTTTGTAGGCTGGGTTAAAGGGGATGGCTCGCCATCCTTGGATAGTCTGGGGACATCCAAGTGTCCTTTGGTCATCTCTTGTTGTTTTGTATTGTCCCCTATGATTTTTTTAGCATAACAAAAACATTTCCTTTTTTTTTGTAGGAATGGCCATGAGGACATTTCCTGTCCTTTCATCCTTGTTAACATAGATGGAAACCCTTGAAGGGAGTAGATCTAAAGGACATAATCAATAGACTTTGATACAAATTGATATGAGAACAATTGCAAGAAAGATAAAGAATGAAGAACAAATATACATGTTATAATGTTTTAGGTATTTATAGAGTCTGATGATATACAAAGAAGTTTTTGGACGAAAGGAAGCTTCTACTTGAAGAAAAAGAAAAAAGAAGCTTCTAGAGGAAGGGAGTTTCTTAGGAGAAGACACATGTATAATAAACTTCTACAACAAGGAAGCTTTTGTAGGAAGGTAGATACAAAGAAATATGTGCAAAACAACAATGTACAATTAGAATATAGTACAGCCCATGTGGTTGTCTCATCACATGCATTTCTAATTTATCCTACACTTAACAATCAGGATATATAAGAAGTATGAAAAGGAAAAAAATTGAGGTTAGGTCTAGCAAATACTATGGATGGAATCACCCTTACCTCAAAGATGCAAACACATAAAGAAAGAACAATGCTAAAGAACAATAAAAAATGAGTAGCTATTCTGTCAACTCCACTCAAAAAATTTAAACTCTGACTCACAATATCATTCCTTTTTATCAAGTCTTAAAGTCTCGGAAGAACAAGTAAAAGAACCCACTAACATCCCACCAAATTTAAATTTGGCAAACATATTCCACCCATTTCAACAGATAATAGCACCCAAGACAATAGCTGATAGGCCAAGAACCTTTAGGCACTCAACTAACGGTAGGTTGATTAAAGTCTGATCCACCCTTGACTACCTTCCAAAAAGGAACATGCATCAACAACTTTTCTCATACAAGGTCAAAACTAGTTTCCATGTGACAAATACACTGTAAATATGCATTGTAAACATACATTTGTGCATGCTAATTGATGAAAAAAGAGTTTTACATTTGAGTAATGACGTTGCTAGAAGTAGGAAGTAATTCATTTGATATTGCAGTGTTGCATAAAAGTTATGTTTTGTAACCAACAATTAACAGCATACCCAAAGGAAAAAATTGTTGGCGTAGTGGTGTTACAACCATCAGTTCCCACCTTAAACTTGCCTGCCCTTGCTGCTGCTACTATTGATGGTACAAGCAACTTGTCGCCAGGACCAAATATAACACTTGGACGCAAAGCACATGTTAAAAGCCCATCTCTGCCATTTGATTTCAAAACCATTGCCTCTGCTTGTGCTTTCATCTCAGAATAAATATCATTATGCTGCAGCCAAAATAAAACAATAAATAGGAGCTCCAAAGGCTAATCATGTTGCGCAGTTCATCCTACACTGTATATGTAATGCTCCTTTGTGAAAGGATGAGATAGACCAAAGCAAGGTATCAAGAAGTAGTCTATTTAAGATCTTGTTACAGTTAATAATACATACCTTATCAGGATATGGTAAGGATTCATCCCCATTTATGATTTCATAGATCCCATCAAAGACAACGCTTGGAGAGCTTGTATAAATAAGCTTCTTGACTTTGCATGCAAGGCAAGCATTGATTACATTTCTTGTGCCTGTGAAGTACAGAACCAGCTGATATAATTTTGAATAAAACTAACAAAGTTCCCATTCCACTACTCTTAAAAGATATCTAAAAATAAAATCCTCAAGCTGTGATGAATCTAAAGTGCATAGAATTTTCCAGACTAAACGAAAAATACCAAAAATAAAGTTATAAACCTTGAACTGTAACTTGATAATGAAGATTGAAATCACTGAGGGATGAATTTGGTGAAGCCATGTGGAAAACGACAGACGCCCCATGAAAAACTGTATATAAAAGATAGTTAGTGTAGAGCATACTAAACAATAATACTAAGTAAGATACTGAAACTTAAAAGTAAAGTTAAAGCACCTTACCTGAAAATGAAATTTATTATTTGCTATACGATCCTAAATTGATCAAAAGGGAATGTTACAAAGCCCCAAGGTAAATGTCTTGGCAACATTCTTAGATGGTAGGCTCAATCAGACCATTACGATACTTGGAAAGCACAAATGAGATTTCTTAGTTAGACTAAACCCTTACAAATATAAGAACTCTGTACAAAGCCACTCTTCATGTAAAGCCATAAGTATTAAAAGACTTCAAGACAAATGACGCTATTTAATATAAGGAATGCAGTCTGCTTTGGAAATCACTTAACAGTAATTCATAGATGGCAGGCAATCAATTCTGAATAGGCTTGGTTTAATTGTACTTTGACTACACCAAAGGGAAATGCCTTGCTTTTAGCTCCAACAAAGGAGCTAAAGAAAATATGAAAACAAAGAATAGTTTATAGTATCGTAAAATTAGCACATACTAGTATTTCACATTAGCGATTCCATCACAGTCTGCTATTGCATTTAGTTGATGTACCTATTGCATAGGGCATAGGGTGGCGATAACCCTCAACCACTTTCAGTTACTATCGAAAAGATAAACCTCTGTAACTTCAGAAGCTTCAATCTCTACATTAAAGACAGGAATGAGTGTATGCAAAATTGCCCAGAGAAAGAATGAAAGATTCTCAAGAGTTTAAAAAAAATCAGCATTTGATTCCTTTTCAGAAAGAAATAATGTCATATAAAAACATGATAGATGCTAATCCTTTCAGAGATGGATGATAAAGGACCAGTAATTAGCCAAAATTCGGTACATTCAGTTTGGCTTTTTAATTGGATTATTCCTAAGCTACCAATTACAGAAGCCCAGTAACAGACTGAAGTGTTAAAACTCAAGAAATCAGGAAACAGACTGACATAGGTTTATCGATTCTTGCCTCTCCCACTTGTCACATTAATTATCTTCAATAAACAAAGTAATACGCCATCCAAAAAATCTTCAATAAACAAAGTAATACGCCATCCGCATTAATTATTGCACAAAAGGAAATTGAGAGCCTGATATACTAATACTCGAAACAATTTCACAGAGAAAAGTAGGCGAGTCGAGGACTAAAAATCGAACGAAAAAAACAAAAAACTGAAGTAGAATCTGACATTTGTAGCACAAGATGATCGCTGTCATCAATTCATTTTTGACGATAACGCATTCAACCTTAAAAACCCAAATTATGGATAAGCAATTTTCCCGCAATTGCTTGAAGCTTAAGTAGAAGATAGGCAGAGGAGACGTAGAATAATGAAATGTTAAGGAACGAAATATTAAGCTAAGAGTATAAAATTACCTAAAGCGTATAAATGGAGGTTTATAATCATTAACATTGGTAAATGGCAACAAATTCATACTGCTAAAAGTAAATAAAGAAGAAAAAAATATATTGAAATGTAGGAACAAAATGATCGATATATACAACTCATCTTTCATAGTTAAATTCAGGAAAAAAAAATCTACTCCCTAAAAACGTAAAACGAAGTTCAATCAGCGGAGGCTATGCACAATTGATCGAATTCCCGAATATAAGCAGTGAAAGGCGCTAAATAAATCAAAATTTTCTCCAACAAAGAAAGTAATTAAACCTTAGCGTGAAGTGATGACATCCAGAGCAAAAGAATCAATACTTGCAACAAACTGAAAAAGAAAACGAACAAAAACAATGCGTATTCTAACCTTTACGAAGCTCCGTTTCGTCTCTGAGATCAACGCCAAAATAAACAGCTCTTCCAGACTTTAGAGCCTCCCTGAGAATCGAACTCTGTTCTTCGTCATCCAAAGTTGTTGTACTATCTAAATCGAGAATTCGAACAGTCCAACGGTTCGATTGAAGCAATTCTACTACGAACGATCGGCCCAAAAATCCCCGGCCTCCCGTCACAACGCAGAATTCAAATTCCATTGCTAAATGTGTCGTCAATTCCTTCGAATATAGCTAAGTTTATCATAAATTCCTTGGGATTGCCCCTAAATTTGTCAAATATCCTCAGAAGCCCTCTTCGATTGGCGTTTTCAACAATTCAGGCCGACATGCGAGGAATTTTTTGCATGTATGAAATTCTCAGTTCTTTCTACTTTTTCCGCTGTCCGTTAGCATTATGATTTATGCCGGGACGGTGGTCATATGAGAACCCACAGGGGGCGGCTTAAGTGCAGAATGGCATGGGCGGCGGGCTTTTTAATGAAGAGGGTGTTTTCAATAAAGAAGAGCGGAGAAAGTGAAGGGACGGGAGTCGACGGCGAATGATTGCACGTCTGATAACGGAAGCGGAAACGAAGGCCTCGACCGTAAAACTTGCGCCTGTGGGAGAGAAAATAGAGAGTGCAGTTGGTAAGTTGGTGGTTAGTCCTTGTTTTCACCAATTGCTATACTTGCGTGAAAGCAAAGGTGAGCATGCATTGCTCATCGGTCATGTGGGCCAAGAAGGGGCTAAGACAAAGCTATCAAATGATGTAAAAGCAATAGTAGACTGTAAGTTATCTTCGTATGGACATATTAATTGGTATGCTTTATTTTTTTTAAAGATAGAGATAAAAGACTTTTTGACTAGAACCTTTCTAATTATAGAATAGAATAGAAGAATATTAATGTTCACAAGGTCAAAGATAGTTTTTGGGATAATAGACTATCTTTTTAACTTTTAGATTTGTTGTAACCTATAATTATGATACCAACTAACTGCACCTCCAACTAAGAAGAAAACGTAACATGTAGTGGAATTTTTCTTATCTATGTCTTCACCAAAATCCTCATCCGCATACCCATTAACCTAAAGACTACTCCCATTGTACCATATAACAACATCAGAAGTGCCTCTCAAATACTTGAGAATCCATTTCACAACTATCCAATGCGTAGTACTTAGATTTTCCATGTAACAACTGACTACTCCCATTGCTTGCACAATGTTTGGTCTTGTGCACACCATGGAAAACATAAGACTACTAACTGCTAATAAGTACGATACATGAGACATATGTGTCTTCCTTGCTTTTGTTCTAGGGCATTGTTTTGAAGGTAGTTTAAAATGAATAAGAAATGGAATACTAATTGGTTGTGCATTCTGTATATTAAAGCATTGCAGAACCTTATCCACATAATTTTTCTATGCCAACCATATTTTCCTATTATTTTTGTTTGTGTACCCTCATGCCAAGAATTTGATTTGTACTACCTAAGTCCATCTCAAACTCCCTAGTAAATTGAGCTTTCAAATAGATGATTTTATACATGTTGGGACCGGCTACCAACATATTGTAATGCCCAAAATATTATATCAAAAACATAGCTAAGGGCGCGACACAAATTCCTAATTTCAACCACATACACCTAACTAACTCACAAAAGTTTATTTTCAATGCACATACTTCATGGAAAACATAACAACTTTTGACCAGTAAATTATAATCCTTAGTTCGATAAATAAATTATTTTGACAATCATGATTGGATTTAAAAAGGAGACATGGAATCACAACATTGAGATGGACTAATTTGTTCTACTAACACATTTATAATTTGAAACATAATCAAGTTAAATGTTATGCAAATTAAATATATCAATAATAATTCCAAAATAGTTATGGAAGGATAGGACCTAAGGGCCGGACCTATGCCTCAAGGGCTCATCCATGATGGGCTTTCCTATGTAATGAAATCAAAGGCTTTGTAGTTCACCTACTTGAGCTTGAGATTAAACATATTTGGTTGGCTAACAATAACATATACCATTGGTTCAATTCTCACAATAATTTAACAATAATTTGGTTGTATCTCGATGACACTAGACCATTCTAAATTTAGTAAAAAGAGAACCATGTTTTGGAATCAAAACAATCATCACTAGACACAACTTTAGGATCTCTCAAGAAAATTCTCAACAATGAGTAGACACACCAACTCTCTTAGTAATTTCATTTGAGAACAATAATACAGGTGGACTCAAATTATGTAGGAGAGATAAACAACACTCTATCATACACAAGCTCCATTATTAACATACATATATGCTCATGTATCACATATCTAATACACTTGAATGTTTTTTAAATATATCATGGGGGATGATGTAAATCCACCAAGGTAACACACTTATGCATGGAAATCAATGAAACTCAATGTTTACAATCTATAAGGTCTCAATCATCTCACCATGATGCCTCAACATTCTATAAGATGGAAAAATAGTATCTAGAAGACTAAGCCCACACTGACATTAATCAATAATATAATTTCAAGATAATGACATTTATCAAATAGTATGCCAATAAGGCTACTCTATGTCCCACATGTTCCCTAGATCCACTCACTACTAGTGATTTAGGAACAAAGTCTTATTTCCTCGGTAATTTTCAAGTCTAGAATCCTTCCCTAGGCTCCAATGAAAGGCTAATAAATAAATTCACTCATACTAATAATATTATACTCTTAAATAATGGTATTAGCCATTAAATTTATATACTTACATTATATAAATCAGTTAACAACTTTCAATCTATAGATTACAACAGAAAGGGGTAGTGTTTAAACCATCATAACTTTCATGTATCTTAGCCAAAATTAAAAGTTCAATATGTTCTAAAAAGGGAAAATAATGAAGAACAAAACATAATTTTTTTTTGGAATATTCTTAAACATGTGTCAATAGTTTCCTCTGCAACTCAACTCACTAGTTTTCTACCCAAATTAGCATTTGGATTAAAACAGTTCTAATTCTTCACCAACCTAATACAAGCAAGGAAATAGAAGTCTTCCTCACGTCTTGCATATGATAAAACTCTACAATTTATATATAAAGGTAATGTAATGCCGTCAAATTGCACCACGTGACAATTTCACATTTGCACATTTGACCCTTGCATTTATGGTGCCTAGCTCGGTATTTATGACAAGAACCTTATGATTCGTAATTTCATGATTTCAACTTCATAAGAACCAACGATGAAGCAACAACAATCTGCCACCTCATTTCTTGTAAAATGATGAGTTGGACGCCTGTGCAGTGTGCTAGCATCCTTGTGCTTTTATGAGTTCAAACAAGGAATCTTGGAATTTTTTACTTGTGACATGTGTCCCTATGGTAGAATTATGAGAGTAATGGCTCATCCCACCCATGCAGTTGAGCAAAACCATTTTTCACTCTCATTCTCATTCATTCTATCACTCTATCATCTGAACTTGCTTCTCTTTCTCTTCTCTTCTCCATCTTGTTTCTACTATGAAGCTCTACTAGATTGGAGTCTCTCCAACAACCAAAGCTCTCTTACAAGCGCTCAACATTATGCCTATCAAGCCAAGAGGGGGTCACAAACTATTGGTAATGCTCTCTTGATTCTTGTCTATTTGTTGGCACATTATCTATTGTGTCTTTATCTCATGATACAAGTTCTCCTCCTTGAGCGAGATTTTCTCTTATCACTTTGTGTCTTTATCTTGTGATATGGGTTCTCTTGAGCAAGGTTTGCTTTTATCACTTTGTGTCTACTTTACTTTGTGTCTATCATTCTCTCTATCTAACTGGTGGTTTGTGAAGGTGGGAACACCAAAATGGGGATTTGATTGCGACACGCCTAAAAAATGAGACAACATTTTTCCTCGTTTGCCTTGTGTGTAGATTGATCATTTGGAGCTTTGCAGGAGACTTCAAAGTGCAAGACTTCTTTAAGTAGGTTCTTCACCTCCCTCAAGTTATTTATCAATGTCTTCTATTCTCTATCAAATTAGTAGTTTAAACAGACCTTAGATTTGGGATAGTTAGCAAATCCTTTGAAATTCATGTCTAGAGGTTTAGTGCTCTGCTCGTAGAGGACACCAATGTGTCTTTGGGAATTCAACGCATCGCCCTAATGTCCCACTCCTGCGATGGCGTCCTCTAGTCGATAGCTTCTCCTTCTATCTCAGAGATCTTAGTGATCTACTCTTTCAATCCCCAAAGCTGTATGTCTATTATCACTCCTAAAACTTTGTTTTCAATCTATTTCTTGCAATCTCTTTCATCTTATTCAACCCATTAGGTATTTTGAGGTACTTTAGGGTAGTTCATTCCCTAGGACTATCTTGGTAAGCAAGAGACTCGTGAGCAATGAATCCCCATTCTCTGCATTTTTGGTGAACCCGACGAACCATTTTGGATCTTTTTTGCAATATTTTAATGTTTATGATGATGTTTTTTCTAAGGAGGATTTTGATATGCTAGATGATGCCCCAAATTATTTCTTAGAGGAATCTTCTCCTATTTGTAGATCTCTTGAACAAACATCTTCATCACAACTGTCTATTTCCTCTTTGCGAGTTGAGAAGTCAGTAAATGTGGTGGTAGTATTTGTGGCCCCTAAAAAGCCTATGAGACTCATCGTTTACTTGACTTCGACTAGCCCTTCTCCTAAGAGGATTCATTCTATTCATGGAGTTCTAGTCTAATGACTCATTAGACCTTTAAATGATATTTTTAAAAGCTACGAATTCTTATAATGTTGTAGGGCATACATATAATACTAGAAGAAATCAGTAGATTTTGGATCAATCTACTTCACAACCTACTATGGTTCCTACTTCTTTACCACCTTCACAACCAAGTCTTCCTTTAGCACCTAAACCCATGACTAAATCACCTAGTTATTACGATCTTGTCGAGCAACTTCATGTTACTTTGACCAATATTTCACTATGGGATTTGCTTCAATTTGCTCTATTTTATCAAGGTATGCTTTAGAAAGCCTTGCAGAAGATCCTCTTTCCTGCCTTTGCTAGGACGGTAGATGTTAATGCGTTGATTGATCATGTTTGTGCGAATTCGTTGAATATCACGTTCTATCTACAAGAACTCCCACCTCAGATGTGTAGAAGCAAGCATACCCTTTAATGATTATAGTTAACATTAATATTGGTATTAGATGTGCCCTCATTGACACCAGTTCATCTCTCAATGTATGTTGCATAGATTTACCACCTAAGATCAAGAATGATTCTTCTTCTTTAGTTGCTTCTTCTTTGTACATTTGTGGATTTGATAATGTTGGTCATCAAGCCCTAGGCACAATAATATTGCCTTTGAGGCTAGGACCCGTTACTGTACCCACTATGTTTTATGTAATGCTTGGTCCTTTACCTTACAATATTCTCTTGGGAAGACCTTGGATTCACGCTTTGGGGGCTATAACCTCTACTTTATATCGTTGCATAAAATTTGTTGCTAATAATGAAGTGATTACAATTAGGGTTGACCCTGAGGTTGTGCACCTTTGTGAGTTGGCAACTGTTGGTAAGGTCTTAGTTGTTTCCACTCTTAAGAATTGTATTTTGTCTTTATCTTCTGATGCATTGGCATGCTCTTCAATGATGCTTTCCTCGAAGGCTTCCCCTGAGGCGAATGCCATAATAATAGATAGATACACAAGAATGATAAAGATGTGGTATTGTTGACATCTAGGAGCCTCACCCTCACCATTCTAAGAAAGAATCCTAATATGCTATAATAAGATTTGTGTGAGGGAATTGATGGATTGTAAGGTCTCCATCTAAACACTCTCTTTCTTAAAGGGAGGGATTGTGACATACTCAATAAAAGTCTTGGTTAGTGTCTTGGTGGCTAGTTCTAAGCATGTCATTCCCCCTCCCTATCTTGTGTAGATAATTTTCCCCTACCCTAGAAATCACACATATCAAAATAATTTAGAATCTCATTAAGAATGAATGCACAATAGATTCGTTAATAAATATTTTCCAACATCATTATTGTTGCATGGAGGATGGAAAAAAAAAATCCACCATAGATCCCATAAATTATCCCTTATTCATCGGTGTTGGCACTAATGAATAGGGGAGTCTCTTACAAGTTCCATGCATTGGTGCATTGTTTCTGGGATCACCTAACAATGCACACAAATTAGATTTTAAAATTTTCTTATCTCTCACTTGTTTATATTACAATTTTGTAGAAAAGAATTGTTGTGCATTCTCCCTATGATTTAACCATGTGTCTTTTGACCACTAATATATAATGTTTGCGATAAATAATAGATTCCAAGGATGTGACAAGGGATCTCCAAGGTGTGCTCTTTGTATTATAATTTTTAAAGTTTCAAATAATGTTTGGAGTTATTTTTATTTGTTTCAATTTTTCATTATATATTTTCTTGTGTTTCATGAGGACGGTGGGGAATGGATGGATGATTTTGAAGAGGGTTAGGTTGTCCCTACCCATTGGCAATATTTCCTTCATGTACATGGATTGATGAGTTACAATTTGGAAGAGTTGAAGGATTTTTTTTGCTAAAAATTAAAAAATGAATTAAAACAATTGAAAAACAAAATTTATTTTAATTTTTGAACCACTAAAAGTATAGAAATATTACCCCCTTGACTTCATGGATATCATGGTGACATTGTCTTGGGTTGAATCTACTCTAATAGCTTATAAATGTGCTAGTTTTATTTGTCTATTACTTTTGGGCATTGGGAATTAATGAGTTTGGGCTAAAATTGGTGTGACCTATTTATATTTTTATGGAAGAAAAACATGAGAGAATTATAACACACTTGCATTATGGTTCGATAGTGAATAACCTATGCTTAGTCATTATTGAGCCATAGCATGAGTGCATTATATGTAAAATAGACCAAAAGGTGGTTTTGGTTAGTTTTGTGTCCCCCATCTTTGTGCACATGTCCATCTATCAACTATTTTTTCTTGCCTTGTGGACCTTCTTAAGGTTGTTGTAAGATGATCCTATATTTCTTCTTCTAAACTCTTTGAATTTGAATTTTAAATTCTTAGAACCTATTTTCCAACTTGTTATTCTTCCAACTATGCCTCTTCATGCTTCTCTATTTAGTTTCAAAATGTACATTCTTCTTATTTTTCTCTTTTAGTCATATCTAATCAAACTTACTCTAGGTTCTCTAAAAACCATATATCTAAAATAATATACCATTTTCAAGGTTGGAGATTTCCAAAGCATATGGCTCTTAACATTATCACCATAACCAATGAAAATATTTTTATTAGCCTTGAAATCCAACTTAAACTATTTTTATTTAGGCACATGATCAAAAGTGTCACAGTCAAAATCTCTAAATAGGGATTTTATCTATCAAACTATATACAATTTCTTATTTACCAAAGAAAACAAGTAGATTTTTTAATTAAAAAACATATAGTACTTGCAACCTTAGCCTATAAATAGTGGTCAAGCCCATTACTATGCAACATACTTCTAGCTTTTTCTATCAAAATATTGTTTATCCCTTCTATAGTTCCATTATTTTTCGGTGCATAAGGAGTTATATTTTGTCTTGAACAATACTTTCATATCTATAAAAAAAATCAAATTCTCTAAATAAATATTCCCCTCTATTATCTAACCTTAATATATATATATATATATATATATATATATATATATATATTATTCATTTATTCTTTCTATGATGTCATTATGTTTGTGATGTATAAGGAGACAACTTTTGTCTCACGACACTTTTATGTCTACACAAATATTAAACTCTAGAGAGCAATATTGCCCTCCATTATCTAAACTTAATACTTTTATTCTTCAATCCATTTAATTTTCAACAAGGACGTTAAAATATTTAAACTTGTTAAGAATTTTGGAACTATGCCTTAAATAATAAATCCAATTATAACGTAGAACAATGTGTTTGGCTTGTGTGGGTCAATTTCAACTAGAATAATAATAGTATCGGAAAAAGATCTAGGCATATTATCGAAGCCTCTAATGGTTAGATTTGAGTTAGGATATATCTTGGAAATACATACCAAAGCCAATAAAATATCAAACCACTATAAGGTGGTGACCTCCAAAAATTAAAATATGAGAATATGAATGTTATCTTGCAAATTATGATGGTTTGAAATAGTCTCTCTTCCTTATTTATAGAGATAATTAGCTAGGTACACACCCCTTCATCACAATTAAGTCTATCAAAGGAATTAACTATACCTAATAAACAAAAATATGAAGGTTAATCATATCACAATTTCTTAACCTTATCTCACTTAGGAAAATAAAGTATTAGGTTCATAAAATGCCCACTCCCTTCAAAAAAGTATTACCCTCAACGATTAGCAACTTTAGATACTTATGCATGAATTATTCATCTTCCCATGTTGCAAATTTAGTTGGAAAATTCTTCCACTTGAGTAGGAATTTATAAATGGATTAGTTTTCCATTTTCTTCACTTATTTATTTATGCCTCAAGTTCTAAAATAAAATTCCCTTCTTCATCTAACTTAAAAAATATTGATTGGATTGGAAGCTTGTTTTTGATAAGGAAAAATAGGTTTTGAAGGGGCCCCGAAACCCTTGTTTTGGATAAGCTTGTTTTGGATTGGAAGCTTATTACCTATTACTTTCTTTAGATAAAATATGTGAAATATATGATAAATTTCAGTAGAGGGTGGATGTTCCAACTTATAAGCTACACTTCTAATATAGTGGAGAACCTTATATGGACCATAAAATTTGGGTGTGTGCTTGATGTTTTTATATTGCTTAAGTTATATTTATTTTTAAGTTTGAAACCAAAGAAATGCCCAATCTCATTCCTCAAAATGCCTCTTACTATGATGTTGCTATACTTGTTTCATCCTATTATGAGCCACAATTAAACTCTACTTAAGGATTTGAAGTATTTCTTGTTGGTGTTGAATACGATCCTCTACTACACTATATTTATGATGATCATGTAAATAAGTAGTAGATGTTGGGGGTTATCCATATAGAGAATCACAAAGAGACACATTTAATGATATGTGAAGTGATGTATTATATAGTCACTCTACCACTGAAAGCCATTTGGACCATTATGCTTGTTTTTTAGAGGAAAAGTAAATTAGATATCCTTCCAAAAATTTATTAACAATTTCTATTTGTCCATCTAATTATAGATGATAAGATGATGTATGTGGTAGTTTTTAGCCCCATGCTGCAAATAAGTTTGTCCAAGAGATCCCAGTGATGATTTTGGGAATACCATGGATTTTTTGTACCTTTTTCCGTGAATACTTATACCATAGTAATAGCTTGAAATGGATAAGAGAGTCCACATAAATGTACATACCTAGTGAGTCTATTCACAACCACCAAAATCAAATCAAGGTTATTTGACTTGGGCAACCTTGTAATGAAGTTCATCAATATTTCCACCTGCCTAATGGTTGTAAGAGGTGTGGGCTATTTAATGTTTCACCTTTATTTTTTTGGTAAATCAAGCATTTGGCCTCAATTTTCTTTATATCAACCTTAAAACCTTCTCAAAATAATTTATTTTATATAATAAGTCTTTAAGACTCCATATTCCCTCATATTAGTGAGTCATGTATTTGAGACAATATGCTAGTTTTCAACTAAAATTTTTCCATAAATTGAGCCTATATTTGTACTACAAGGAGTCTCCTTTCCAAACATACTTATCTAAAGAAGATACGTCTTATTGAAGTTATTGAATGATTCTTTATTAGAGGATATTGTTGCCACACTCCTCATGCAGCTTCTACCTATTTAGGTTATTATACATAAATGAAGAAAATTATTGCTTCCTCCTTTTCTTGTCAAGAAAGGGCATCAATCACAATATTCTCCTTTAATTTTTTATAAATAATTTCATAGGCATATCCTAGCATCTTAGTGACCCATTATTGGCAATCATATAAATATAATCATTGCTCCAAAATAATTTAGACTCTCATGCTTTATCTTGAGTTTCAAATATCTTCCTATTAGATAATGACACCATTGTTTTACTATGTGAATGATATCTAACATTTATTTCTTATATGTGGGCCTTATCAAGTTCTTCCCTTTGAGTTCTTGACACTCAAGTTCCAAGGGATTTGCATGTTTTCATTAGTACTACCCCAATTCCATGTCTAAAAGCATCAAATTATACCACAAATGTGTTAATGAAGTTTGGGGTAGCTAACACATGATTGAAAATAAGAGCTTATTTTAGTTAAAACTATTGGGTGCTTGCTTTAACCATGAAAAATAATCCTTCTTTAGCAATGTTAAGGGTGTTGCTATGTGAGCATAGTTGTGAAAAAATATTCTATAGTATCCTATTACACTTCAGAATCCAAGAGTCCTCTCAAACCTTTGATATTTTATGTTTTGTCCACTCTTTTACTATTGTAGAGAAGGGGGACCCATCACCCCCAAGACTCCAGGTCATGGGAGAGCCCCAAGGAATGGGCTTCCCTAAACTACCTTGGGTTTGCTAGAGAAATTGAAAAGGAAAAGGTATTGAGGCTAAAAAGGAAGGACAAATAGCTTGTTGCCTTCCTTTTGCTAGAACCAGATGTTCACAAGGTCAAAAGAGCCAATTTCCAAGGTTCGATCTACTACCCAAACAACTCACTGTCTGAGGACGACTGTGTGGATATCAGACTCCAATGTGGCACGTTGGTGTCTCAAGGACGCGTTGGTGTCTTAGGGACACGTTGGTGTCTCAAGGATGTGCCGGTGTCCGTATAGACAGGGGTCCAAAGAACAGACAAAAATGAAAGGAACCTACTAATTGCTTGACTATGTGATGTTTTATGTTTTGACAAAGAATAGAAAAGTACAAAAACTACAAATATAATGAAAGGAATACTAGAAATAGGCTATTCTAGAAATGAAAAAGATAGGGGAAAGTGTACCTATTCACCCACGAGTTGATTCTTCAAGTAGCTCCACTTGAAAATACCTACACACATGGAAATGAGAAAAATGTTGGGTTGTATTCGAGGTCTACCTCAATTAGACCCTATTTTGGTGTTCCCACCTCTACGGACAACTAGATAGCCACAAAGTACATAAAGTGATAAAGAAAGTAGAAAGGAAATAATATTGCTAAGTAGAGAGCAAAAACAACTAAAATGCTACTCAATAAACAAGATGATGCAAATGGACAACAAATAACAATATCACCTTCCCAACTATGAGCACTCAAGGCTAATAGTGAAAGGAAGAAACTTGATGATCCTTCAATGGCGATAGTGTTGCAACAAGAACGTGGTGTTGGAGCCAAAATGAAGAACTTGCAGCCAAGAGAAGTGGTGTAGAAGCACAAGAATGAGAGTAGAATGAGCTAGAATGCAAGAGAGAGTCCAAGAGAGATCCAAAGAGGTGAAAGAATGGAATTTGATCAATTTGAATTAGCAAAAGGGAGGTAGAAGGCTCAAATTTCATTGGTTAAGGAGGCAGGAGACATTACACTTCACACCTAATAGGAAATGTTACGTTTTTGCAGAATCCAAGGGCATGAATCTTGTCAAGACGACAGTGTAGTGTGTGGACATCCATGCAGTGCGCGCACATCCCCGAAGAGATTCGTCCACCGACGCAAGATGATGCGACTAGGTGGATGGAGCAATGTGGCAATGATGAAATTGCATCATTGGGTTTACATTTTCTAAGATAGGGGAAATTAAATGGGGAATTTTCCTAGGGGTGCAAATTCATGCCATTAAAGTGATCTTCTTTGTTTGCAATACTTATAATACCTTCTTTGCATGTAAATATTCTTCCCATGTTTTACTATAGATGAAGATGCCATCAAAGAATACCAACACTATTTTTTGAGGAAATTGGTGGAACAATGAATTCATGAGGCTTTAAAATTTTGATGGAGCATTAATTAGATCAAGTGACATAACTAGGAATTCATAATGACCCTCATATGTTCTAAAGGTAGTATTATGCACACCGTCTTCCATTAGTCAATTTTGATGATAACCTTTGAGAGTGTTCTTTTTGAGCTCCTTGTTATCTATGAACATTCTCCATGACTTATCCTTCTTTTTAACCATAACCACTAGAGATGGATATGTATTTATTTTTTGATGAAAAATGCTTGAATCCAACATTTCTTTGACCAAATTTTTTATTTTTGACTTTTATTTATGTGGATAATGACAAGGTATAATAGGAGGAATACTCCCTAGTATTAGTTCAATGTCATGATCATGGTCTCTAATTGGAGGTAGAATCTTGGGTTCTTAAAAAAAGTTATTAATAGTGTTGAATAATATCTTGAAGCTCTAAAGGATCTTAATTTCGTACATCTTATGCTTCTAAAAAATGTAATTGCATCACTATTCCATAAGACCCTTAGGAAATTTATTCATTCTATGAGAGTTAATAATTTATCTTGGTGGTGATTGAATCCCTTCAATTTTATGTTTTTTTAATTTGTATCGAAAACCATGAATAGGTCATAAAAAAATGACATTATTCCCAACCATTTAAGCCATTGCACACCCAAAACTACACCTACTCCCCTAATTAGGATAGAAAGTATTTCTTAATCTAGTTGATACTATTTCATTGAGAGTTTTATATGATAGATTTTACCACCATAAGAGAGTATTTTCCCATTAAATATCATGGCCCAAAATTAAATATTGGATACATTAGATAATTAAGCTCATTAGTTGATCTTCTATCAATGAATTTGTACCTATATCAATTAATATTTTCACCTTTTTCCTTTTTATGCAATCAACTACTTTAAGTATTTGTGGTGTTCTTATCTTATTCAATATATGTATAGAGATAGTAGGGATTTCTTAGAATTTTCATGCTCAAGTTCTATATTAGTTATTCTATACTACTTCTCCCTCTTCTTTGACCCCATTCATAATAATTCAAGTGAGATGACATCTAGACATTTTCCATCACAATGCCAACATAGACCCTTTTCTCTTTTTTCTGCCTCCTATTAAAGAGAGATATTAGTGTTATATCTTGGGTTAAATAAGTTTATGATATTTTTTTCAATATGATTATTCACTATTCTATGTCTCCATCCTATGGTTTGAAATTTCTTGGAACTTCTAATGATAATTTGTTGTTGTTCTTGATATGTAGTGCTTGTTGTATAACTATTGTAGTCATACAACAATACAATAAATAAAAGTTATGCTTAATTCAATCATTAATTCTATAGATGTATAATTTTAGCCTTGATAAGGTGTGACATTCTATGTTTGGAGATCAATAATCTCTTATGCTTAACATTATATTTTTCTATAGATCCTATTTAATTTAAAATTTTCAATTGGGTTAAATATCTTCCCTTCTATGGTTGCTCATAGTGGATTGCTAAATAATTAGTAAATTTTTCCTAACTAAGTACTTACCCTTGTCACTCATCTTCCATTAGTATCACTAATAAGGTTTATATTCTAAATGTATACGGGCTATGTCACCAATCGTATTCCTTGGAATATTATCTACAAAGTTATATCTATACCATCTATTAGTGCCTAGATTAGTAGGTCCCAAATTTTTAATGTGATTGACTCCTTCCCCCTTTTTTACTCATTTTTTTGTTATTTCCATCATATATAATCAATTTGAGATGTTGTTTCCTAATGGGTCTTCATTGGTCAAAGTTTACATAGGTGTCAATCCCTTCATCCCAACATGCATATCAAAATAACAATAGCAAAAATCTAAGAAAATTCTAAGGGTGGGATATTTTGGGTCATTTTTTTGAGCTTTCAAGTTTTTTGGGTTTCTCTTACCCAAGTGCCATTTATTTTGTAACCCAAAAACCCTAATATTTTATGTTACATGAGTGTTTTGGGTCTTTCCTTTCTTAGGTACCATTTTCTTGGCACCCCTATTCCTCAAACTCTAACTTCCCTCTTCTTTCCTTAAGTTTTCTTTTAATGCTAGAGTTCCAACCTTATCCTTCCATGTGTACCTAGTATGCCTTTCCTTGATCTCCAAAACCCTAACATATTTCCTCGTGTTCCCCTTTCTGCCAAAGTTTTGGAGTTCCCCTTCGGTATGACTTTCATTTTCCCCCTAATTCCTAATTCCTTGTTATGAACTTGGGCTATGTTTTTGACAAAGGAAAATGTGTTCATCAATGTTCTTAGGCTATTTTTTAACCTATTTTTGGGGCTCGATGCCAAGTTAGAAGCCTAAGTAATTTTTTTTAAAAATATAAATATAGTGTTCTTTGATAGTTTTGTGGAGTTTCGAAAAATTTTGTGGGGCCTAATATGCTTTTGATGCTTATTAATGAGTGTTACCTTGTTTCAAAATTGCTATTGGTACTTGGTATAGTTCTTAAAACTCAATTATCCTCTAGCAAGGTTCATGTTTCTTCTTTTTCCCTATCCCATCTCACACTTGTGGGGAAAATTGGACCTTAGAACCAACTTCCCCAATGCTAAGTCCTTCCTTCTCCCCTATACCTATGAATCCCCTTCTTTTATTCCATTTCTTATTAATTCTTCCTTGGGCCATAGAACCCTAGAGGGAATTAGAACCTAGGAACATTTTTGAAATTCTATTTCCCTATTCTTTCCTATTCTTGAGTCTTGTGTTTCTTGACTCTTCCTATGTCATGAATTTGTGGGACCTCCATTCACTTTGAGAACCTTTATTTTATCCTTGGTTCCAATTTCCATTTTGATATTTTTGAGATTATTAAGAAGTATGTGCACCACATAGAATGTAAAAATTATGTGGCTTGACTTGCTTCACGGTCAAGCTGGTTCATTGTGTCACGAGTACCCTGTCGGCGGTGATGAAGGACGAGATGGACATGAAAAAGACTGAAGACCATTAGGAATGGGTGGGTGATGATGTCGTCCATCTTCTGTCTAAGAACTGGGAAGATACTAGATAGTCTGTTGTTGGTCCGCTGTTCCTCCGTGTGTTGTTGTTCTGTTGTGTGTGTTTTTTGGCTTTCTATTTTTTGATGCTTTTATGGACTTGAACTTTATTGGCCCTTGTGGCTCTATGTGAAGGGTACAACACCCTGTAAATGTTGCTTACTTTATAAAAAACATAACGCAAACAACCTGACTTTATATAAAATTACACAATTTATCAATATATCTATTTACTAGAATACTCTCCTCAAAATAAACATAAAATTACAAAGTATGATCCAAAATATTGATGAAAAAAAAATTGATACACAATTAAATTTAAAAATCACTTGATAGTAAACAATATGAATTGTGGAAACTTGATATCATTAATTAAATAAAAAAATGATAAATATACAAATTTCAACAGACCTTATCACTCCATACATATAAAAATATTTTTTAAAAATAACATAATTATTATAACTTAATAAATATCACCTTTAAATTATTTTTTTTTAAAAACATAAATTTAAAAATAGTTAATGTCAAACTTTACTTGTTAAAAGTTCTCCCATACCAAATCCCACTTCTAATAAATCAACGATAATGTCTTTAGTTGACCTAAAACAAATTTGTAAAGCTCATGAGCAATAATCATACACCTAATTATTAATGTCTTTTTTATAAATGTCAAAGAAAGATTAGGTAGCTCTTCAAATTTGCCTAAACCTCCAACCTCATCTTTCACAACCACTTTCAAATGTATGGTAAAATGATGAGGCGCCCACCCTTAATTATATCGGAAGATTTACCGACAGCTGGACATCATAGGCTTAGGTGAATTTTACTTGGTACAACTATAAGCCGCATAGAGTGAAATTTATCCATAATTGTAACTTTGAATAAGTAGTGAATGTAATTGGTTATTGTGATAATTGTAGTTTTTATATTTATTTATTTAATGGTGAAGAGTTTGTGTTTATGAAAGGGGTATAAGTTCGAGGGTATGATGTATATATTTTGTATAAATCATTTTTAATGTCTTATATAAATATGAGTGTGAGGTAGTTTCATATATTATAAGTTATTTATAAATCAAGTTAGATCACTCGACATCATAAATTATAAAAGAATTTCATTTCTATTTCTATGCATTGTATTTGTGTTTTAGATACATTCCTCTCACATTATGAGAAGTTGTTCACAATCTCTATGGTAATTATTTGTCCAAGGCTTGATTAAGGATGTTGTTGGAAATTGTATATAAATTAAAGTTGATAAAGTGAACATTTTCTTGACATGCTATTACAATTGGAGAGTTTGATGTAGCTCATAATAAATAGATTTTTGTTGATTTTTTTAAAGCCTTGTGGTTTTATATTGGAATGGAACATTTTGCTATGTGAATGAAAGTATTTGAAAATGGTTCTTTTGGTCCAACTATTAATTAGGGGCTCACTAAATTGTCATCAAAAGGTAAAAAAAATGAATATAGTAGTGGGGTGGAATTCAATTTATTTGCTCAAAACTACTTACAAGATTTTTGCTAAAGCAATTACAAGATGAATAGCAAATACCACAAAATAAATTGTACAACCAAAACAAACTCGCTATGCCCATAGACAGAAGATTGAATACAAAATGAAAATGTTCTTATTTTGCCACCACATGGAATTAACGAAGATATGCTCCCTAAAAATAAAATGCCACTTCACAAACCCAACTACTTGCTTGAAAATTATTTATCCTCTCTCAATTAAAGATCATCTTCTCTTCTATCAATCTATCCCACAATGTGCCCATTTTGCAATACAAAAGAAAGACCAAACACACTTTCTAGTTTTATATTCATTCATAGTTCTTTTGGTATCTCTCTCAACTTTGCTTAATGTCTTATCGATGAAACTAACCTAGAGACTAGGTCTTTTAGGACAAGATATTTCTTTCCTTGTCATCTCAAGTCTTTGTTGGCAAGCTTTCTTTATTTGAAAACAAAGATGTTCTATTTTTTTTTGTCAATAAAACATCATTCCTCTTTGAGTTGTTATGTCATATCTATTCTCTAACATCTTTTTCAAGTGACAAAACTTGACAACAACTTGTAGGAAATTCTATAATTTAGACCTTACGAATAGAATTGATAAAATGACGATTAACTATAGTCAAATTTCAATATTAAACAACTCTTTATATAAAAATGTACCAACCAAACTAATTTCTAATATGTCAAAAACTTAATTAATTACCTAACAAATATATCTAAACTAAAAATAAAATAATCTTACACCAATAAAATTAATTAAAATGATAACCAATATTGTGCCTTTTTATTTGGATGCTGTGATATATATAACACATGTTTAGTTTTGCAACTATAATATCAATAAACTTGGTTGAATGTTTTGGATTATTAATTAAAAACTAGATGTAGTGGGATTAAATTGAAAATTTGCAACTATGCATTTATTATGGGGTTCCTATCATGTCATGATATCCATGAGTCCGAATGTAATCATGGTAGGTTTGTGGAGTTACGGGCTTTAAGGGATTTTATGATGGTTTTTTGAAATGCATGGTCAGGCATGATTATGCACTACGCACCAACCATAAACATAAACACGTCATTATGGGAAAACAAGTGGCATGAGAGGATAAGCATCTCATAGTTATAGTTAATGTTCTTATGGGCTTACGTGTCTTCATTCAACTCTCGTGATAGTGGGAAAGCAATTGATTTGCTTTTTGTTTTTCATTAAACATGATACCTAGTATTGATTATTAAATATAATTTAAAATTTTAAAAATATTCTAAACTTTTAAAACATAAAATTTAATTATGTGCATAATTCATATTTTATAGTAATGGGAAATGAATAATGTGTTATCAATGAGTTTCATGTATTAGATTGTTTGGGATCTTGCATTTAATAATATTTGATTTTTAGAAGGTTTATTTAAAATCATTTAACTTTACTAAGATAGAAGATTAACTCTTGCTACTTCTAGATTTGATTGTGTGAAAGTTTTTTCTATCAACATTTCGAATCACACACAATGATCCATCATTAGGATGAGAGTTGAAAAAAGATGATGGATCACTGTGTGTGATTTGAAACGTTGATGGAAAAAACTTTCACACAATCAAATCCAGCAGTAGCAAGAATTAATTTCATATGGATTGTGGAAATCTATTTGCGTTAAGATAGAAGATCTTTTGTCTTGCTATCGTGACTTGTTTGTGTCATCAAATTCTAGAATTTTACCTATCAACGAATCTTAAATAAAGATTCACTTCATTGTCTGGACCTGTAACAAATGATTTACAAAATTGATAAGCACCTCTAATCTTGCTTAGTGAGGACATTGTCCTTGGTCAAGCTCTTGGATTCAATTTAATAATTTTAATAATATAAGAGGTGCATGAAGAAATAATGTAATATGCCTAGTCATGATGTAACTATTAATGTCATGGTAATATTATGCTCTAATGACAATTATACAATGTGTAATAAATTTTTTAGTATGTTTTCTCCAATTTAGAATGTATCGAGGTTTGTTTTTTATATAACATCTTAACACACAAATTTGAATATTTCAAATTAGAAAGCAATAGCTAATTGAAAAGGGGTTAGCTTGAGCCCATTTTAAATTTGAAAGTTTAATGTTCAAAGTTCAAAATCCATACTTATTAAAATAAAATTATTTTTACACCCAAAAAATTAACATAAACTAATAAATTAGTAAATTATAATTTGAATCTAAAATCTTAAAATATATGAAGTCAATCAATCAAAATTCAAAATTTAAAAACATGAACATTGCTTATATACTAATCATATAATACTAAAAATAAATTATATATATCTAATTAATTTTTAATAACTTATACTCAATACGCAACATAATATTGTCAAAATTTGAACTAAAACATCTTCTCCAATTAATTTCCATGTTAGTGATGTTTGTAAACTTATCTCAAAACAACATTGGCACCATCCACAATATATGACCTTGTAAGAGGCACCATATCTTTGTTAAACATTAACTTTAGATCTAACCACTATCACCTCCCATTAGACTTACTAAGATTCACTTAGTGATTTAAGTTTTGAGGTCATCACAAATAGTGACAAACTCCATGCCCTTTTAGATATCTAATTGAGTGAAAGAAGGTTCTAAATTAAAAAGTGTTTATAAGGGAGAGGATTAAAAAAATTGAATATCTTAATTTTATTTCTCTCAAAATTATATACGGTAATTTTAAATAATTAAATTTAATAATAATTTATTTGATAAGTTTATTATTTAAAATTGAAGTTTTAGGTTTACATTGCTTAATATGATTCTACATCAATTAGTTTTTCTTAAAGTATCATAATAGATTCCTCAAAAATGTTTGATTTATCGTTGTGCATTAAATGCTTTCTTATTTTTCAGATCTAATGAAAATATTTCATTCAATTATTAGTAATAATAGTTGGTCTGACCTAGTGACCAACCTTTGTTGTAGTTGTTTTTGTTTCATTGCTTTGTTTATGGTGAGCTTTTTGTAATGGGTTTAGAACCCCTTCCTACTTATTTGATAAAAAAAAACCTTAAGATCACAACTAATGGTAGTACCATTAAAAAAAATGATCTTTAAATTTACAAATGCTATCTTAACTATTGGAATGTGCTAAGCTATTAGATCCTTTCCCTTATGTCTTTAAATAAAATCTTCAACCCATATTAATTTTCTTTCTAGATTCAAAAATTATACCTTGTTAATATCTTTAATCCCCTCTAGTTTGTCAAATTACCTAGTTTCCATTAGACCCAAACTATTAACCATGTAACAATCTAAACTCATGGTAACTTTCATCATTTATGTTCAAAATTTATTCTTTGAAGTGGACAAAGAGACTGCCCAAATAGTTTCTAATAGAACCAAGCTATTAAATGCATAGCCATCTAACAACATATAAATCTTTTTCTTTATATTCAACATTATTGTCTAATGATGATTGAATCGTGACACCAACCCAAATCCATCCTTTGCATCCTAAAGTTATCTATGGAGGGGATTTATTCTCTATTGCTACTTGCTTTTATACCTCTTTGCTTGTGGGTTTTAATTTATTTAAGTACTTATTATCATTTGAGATGGATATAAGATTTTTAGTTTTTATATTATTTGAATTGAAATAAGTATTTAATGTGGTTGATGCACACACCTTGAGCTCCATCTTATACATATTGGGAGAGGAAACTCTGAGCCCTAAGCACTTTATGATAGAATTATAAAATCTTTTTAAGCCAATAGTATAGTAAGAATTTAGGATTCTAGAGGCTTTTGAGCTCTTGCTTCACAAACTCCTCTATGAATATGTATCATGCAAATATAACATTGTTTCCATTCTCAAGGATAAAGTGACAAATTTGGGTGCAAAAATGTAAGTATGAGTAAATAACATGGCATAACTAGTTATGTATGTATAATTAGTTTATTCTTAGAGATTTAGACCCTTCTTTTTTCTATCATAAATTTATAACTGTGAAAACAAAATTTCTTAATGATTATTTTTCCTTATAAAATATGAAAAGACTTATCTTAACCAACAACTTATCTTTAAAATATTTATTCTTAAATAATAATAATTAAATTGACAAATCTAAAGAATTATAAAGAAAACCTTAAATTATAATTCTACTTTGATTTTTTTAATACATACCTAAGTACTAACGTAATAAATATTTTTTTTGAAAATTTAAATATAGATGATAATTATTGAAGATAATAATTATTCATAATATTTATTCAGCAGATAATAATTGTTCGAAAAAGTGGCAAGTTCGCTTTGTACTCATGAAATATAGAAGTTTTTAAAAGTTTGAGGAAGAAGCATAATCAAAGTTGAATTTTAATTGTAGAATCTTCAAATCTTTTCATCTTACTTCTAAAGTAGTTTTTCTATAATTTTCAACGCCTTTTACGCATATTTGATTTTCACTTTTATGCTTTACTTTCCGTCCTTTCCCACTTTTCTCCTTTTATTTTTCCGATCTATGAAATTGAAAGTACAAAGCTCCGGAAAAGATGTTAGGAATTATTCCATTGCCACTAATGCTTTGCTGGCTTCCATAAAAACTGCTTTTTCTTTTTAATTGGATTAAGCTTAAGAAGATTTACACAAAAAAGCCGTAAAGACGAGAAGAGAAGCTAGGGAACATTTAAATCTTTTAAGTTCTTTTGATTACCTTGGGAAGCAAGAATTCGTTTTTCAAAGAAAAAGAAGAGTAGAAAAGCATACTCAACAAAGCTTATTCTCTCCTCCTTTCGGAATTTAGTAGGATTTTATTTTTATGGAGGTGAAAAGTGTATTTTTATTTTGAGTATATTGTTATCGCAAATTATTTTGTTTGATTTGGCGTGTTTATCAATCATAGATTCAATTTCACATTTACAAATATTTTTCAATTTTTGTTTAGATTAATCTTAATTGTCAAGTTACTGTTCTCTTTATCCACATTAAGATTACTCTTAGACCAATTTTTTTTTTAAATTATCTGAGTCAAGATTATTTGAACAATCTTGAGCTACTCTAACTAATTTTAAATTTAACTGTGGGCCCAAGTTAATTGAACTTGAAGTTACCATGTTACTGACCAACTCTTATGCCAAAACGTTCAACTTGTGTGCCTTGGACTCATATAAAGGACATCACTCTTATGTGATTTTATCATCTTTTATCTATTCATTTTGATTAGGGAAAACCCTCCACATACATTATCACTTAGAAAAAATGATCACTCACTATTCACACCTCTATTTTTATAATAGTCATCTCATCTACATCAACTCTTAGAGATGTAGGAGCATCTAGGTGTAAGAGCAATATTACATCACCCAAAAAACATTCTTTCATGTATGTTTTATTTTAAAAATTTATAAATAAGGTCACAATCATCATACTCTTACCTTATAAGTCAATTCATACCACAAACATACACATTCTTGTTTTACTCATTGTAGCATTGTAAATTGTCATCCTTCACAATTTCACCTTATGTTTTGTGCCCTATAGTCCCTAATTTCCTAAATTATGCATTCTATAGCCCATTTGTACCACTTTTTGAGAGATTGCAAGCATTGAACAAATGCATCCAATTAACATTTTGCCCTTGAATATTAATGTCCCAGAGAATATGGCTAGGACCTATTCACCCTAGGGCGTATGGATCCCCCTATTTTGTTGGGGACCTATTTTGGACATGCCAAAGTGGCCATTTTAACATTCAAAATCCATCTGGCAAAGGTTGGCTATCGAGATCAAATTTTTGGGAAATTGAATAAATGCCTATAAATACCTAGTCATTTCACCATTTGAAACCAAGAGGAGATTTTATGAGCAAGCATTATTGTCAAGAGCAAGTCAAGAACAACATTTCAATGATCTATCACAACAAATCAAGATCCAAGCATCATGTCAAGTCTACAATTCCCTAGTTGATAATTAAATGAAGCCCCATTTTAATTATGAACTGCTTAGAGATGAAGGATCTTCAGGTCCACTAAGTTGTGTGTATGATTAGTTACACTAGTTAATTAGATATTAGGGGAAAGCTCTATTGTAGACACTAAATGTATAGGAGGTGCAACGTGTTGGGGTCGAACCAATATGCTATTACCAAGGTTTGGTTCTTGTGAATAGAGGTTAACCCACATATTCTTAAAAGACTGGTAAGGGTTTTTTTGTCTGAGAATATCTCCTAATCTTGATATATCAATATTAGGTGGAAGTTTTGTACCTTGGTTCATGATTCATTCGAGGATGGCATCTTTGTTTAGGTGTACACCACCCTATCAATTATGTACATGTTCTCAGAATTATTCACAAATTCTTGGAACCTAGAGAAGAATCCCAATTGTGACACCATGACTTCTTATTCAATTTATTTTTCTTGTGGATTTGGTAGAGTGGAGGACCCTCCTGGGTTAGAGAAATAATGATACTCATACCCAGTCATTCCCATGATGAAGGGTAAACATTTCTCTATTTGTTTCTTAGATTGTAAGTGTGTGATAAGCATGAAGTTGGTATGTGTGTATGTGGTTAAGCCTAATAATGTATTTATCAATTCCAAGGATGTATTTATTCTAGGGGTGATGTGTGGATGAGTGGTTACATATATAGTTTCCTTCCAACTATGTCAAGATCTTGAGGTGATTTTTTTTTTTACATTGATTCCTTGAGATAAGATAGGTTCTCAAGCAAAGGAGTATAGACACAAACTATGTATTTGGATGAAGGTGAGTAGCATGGTTCAAGTATTTTCTAACTTGAGACAAGCTATGTTCTCAAGAGAGTGTTATAAGGTGTTTTATTGTGATCTAAGGTCTTTCTTTAATTTGTTAAGGTTTGATTTATGATTTTAGATGGTATAGTTTCTATTTTATGGATGTGTTTAGAGGATGTCATGCAATAACTTTGTCCTTATCAAAAGAATAATGACATTTATTTTGATGTGTGGTATTTGAGATGGAGGATAAGACTTGTTGTGTTGGGATATGCTATGTGAAGGGTACTTGCTTACTGACTTAGTGTCTGGGAAGATATATCTATGTTTTGACCTAATGTTTTACTCTTTATTTTTTGTATGGGGAATGAGACCACTAAAATAAAGTACAAAACCACCTATCAAGAAATAGAACCGTTGAATGATAAACATAATTTTAGACCTGGAGTTGAGTAGGAAAAGAATTCCCAAACGTAGTACAAGGACACCCAAACAAAGTAAGGGCCACCCAAACAAATATGGACTAGGTTAGAGTAGTACAAAACTATGCAAACATAGAAAAGGGCTGCCAAAATAGAGTTGGAGTGAATTTTGGACTAGGTTTGAGCACTACAGAACCACCTAAGTATAGAACAAGGCTCTCCAAGTAGAGTTAGGGCTACCCAAATAGATATGGAGTTAATTTTGGACTAGGTTAGAGCAGTACAAGACCACTTAAACATAGAAAAGATGATTGATTTAGAATTGTACTCTAAACTAGGGTTTTGACAAAGATAACAAATCCATTAAAACAAATGATAAAAATTCTAAGACTGAATTGGACATGCTAAACTAGGTGCGAGCTTTAGAAAAAAGTGATTCTAAAGGTGTTTTATAAAAAATATAATACAAGAATACATGTTTGTTTGGACTTAGGGACTTTTGGGTGTTGAAAAAGTATTAGTATATAACAAGAAGACATTCCAAACATGCTCACATTCCTATGATTATTCAAATGGATGTTGTTGGAAACATGACTCGTTTGAGAGATTGTTAGAAGTTCGTCATTGAAGATTGTGTGATGGGAACATGATTTGAATGGAGAGATTAATGTAGATTGATGAGCATATAATGTTATATGGTGTTGTCATTGATGGAAACCCATTATTGATTGTAATCCATGGAAAAGATGCAAAAGCGTTGGTTCAGTGAAGATCAGATGATTGAATAATTACCTAAGTTTGACATGCAATTCCAGTGTTCAGAGAACCAATCTTTTGGTCCGCATTGCTTTGCCATGAGGAAATTGGTTATACCATTTTGAGGTAATGATGGTGTATGTTGGAAGACTCTAAATCCATAATTTCATGATCTGATGTATTCTGCAATCGAAGATAATAGTGCCAGAGTATCAGCCTAGATATGCCAATGTAACTATGATAGAGTGTATGATTAGAATGCTTTGCATTCCACCACAGATGAATATTTTGGTATGTGGATTTGTAGAATGCTTGATAATTCCTTTAGTATATTTTTAAGAGAAAATGGTTTTGGTTGTTTGTGTGCCAAGTTGTGAGTGAATAGATAGTTCATTCTATTTTTACTTCACTAGTGGTGCCAAACTAAGTATTTTGGGTTGTGCAAAGATGAGTAGAGGTTGGAGCAAAATTATGGGAATAATTATAGGTCATGCCAACCTATTGCATGATACATGTTTGAGTAGACCTAATTGATGTTTTGATTGGTTGTGATATATATACAAGGTTAATGCCTTTTGTGATGAGGAAATTGAGATGTGAGATAATTAAGTGTGTGTGAGATTAAGAGCAAAGAAGTTCCAATTGGAAGGTTAAAAATAAAGTGTGTTAAGTCATTATTTTGAGCTTCAGTGGAACTATATCTTCAACATAGGTCAGATGCATTATTAGTAGTTCATATTTGGCAGTGAGCCACCCTTTCTTCTATCTCTTTCTATTTTAGGCAATGAGCCCTTTGGTAGTGAGCCACTAGTAGTGATCCTTTCTTCTTTTAGAAAGTGAGTCCACCAATCATATCAAACTTTGGAATTGGTTACAATATCTATGTTGTGAGCTAATCCTCACCGTGGTTTTTCCCTTTTTAGGTTTTCCATGTAAATCTAGTGTTCTTGTGCTCTGTCATGTAATGCATTCTTTTCGTGTTCCTTTCATTACTACAAATTTAATGTGATGCATTGAATGAATGTTTAAGTTATTAAGAATACTGATTTACCCCCCCTCTCAGTATCCAAGTGTTCAACAATTGGTATTAGAGCTTGGTTCCTTCAATTGGCTTGGCCGTTGAGGTAGATCTTGGAGTTGAACACATGACTAAAAGGAAGTATCATATTCCTCTACAAGAGATTATCCCTAAAGGATTTACTGAGTAAGATTGCATAGTGGACATGGAAGGAGAACTCAAATAAACTCTTAATGATTTGGATAAAGCAGAAGTTGAGAATTTGAAAAAGGATCTTGGTGATGCAGATGAATGCATTAAGAAGCTGAGAGAGAAACTCAAGAAAGCAATAGATAGAATCAAGGAAACAAATGAGCAACTCAAGAAATTAAATGAGACTATCACAAGTCTAAAAGTACAATTTGAAGAAGGTAAAAGAGTTGAAGAATACTTGAATATCAAAGTGAAAGATAAATTTGAAGAATGTCCAAAGCTTGAACAAGAGATTGTTACTTTGAGATAAGATATGGAGAAGGCAAGGATTCAAGAAGACAAGCTCAAGAAGAGATCCACATTGCTTGATGAGATGATTTCTGGATATAAGGGTTATAAGGACAAAGAAGGATTGGGATTTGAGATAGGTGAAAGTTCAAAGGTAGATCAAACCCCAAACAATGCTAAAAATAAAGATGACAAGAAGGGAAATGTCAGAAAGATTTGGAACTGGAAGAAAGACATCAAGGACCACCTATCAAAAAACCAAATGCACAAAGGTACACATATTTTAATGGTTATTGTTATTTCTGTAATAAGTTTGGACATAAAGATATAAAATGTAGAAGTAGAGTAAATCACAACGTTCAATCATTTCTAGCTCAGTGTTATACATGCAATAGATTCAGTCATAGAGCTAGTGAATGCAGAAGTCACATGATGAATGGCTATAAAAAATGTATGTTGTTTCAATCTTTCAATGGCTATTGTTATGCATGCAATGGATTTGGGCATAAGGCTAATGGATGCAAATCTAGAATGGGTGGAAGTAAGATTGTTCAAAAAGGTGTCATATGTCATAAATGCAATAAAATAGGACACATAGCAAAGTTTTGCAGAAGCAAGAATGTGAAACCATTTGATTCACAAAATAAGAATGATCCAACAAAGAATGTGGATCTGGTGGAGATGAAGAAGGAAATGAACAAGATTTGGAAAAAGAAAGAAGAAAGTGAAGTGAAGGATGAGTCCTTGTTGTCGATGTTTCCTTTGGAAACTAATTGAAGAGCGTTGGCTTAAGGGGAGTTTTAGTAGAAGATCCTTAACCCCCCACCAAAGTTGTGCTGATGTTCTCAACACATTGGTATATGAGTAGATCAACATGGAAAATATATTAATGGAATTTCCATTATGAAACTTCTTGTTGCAGAGATTTTCAGAGTGATTGAAGGTCACTGTGTCTGCACAATTAGGGTTTTTCAAATTTTTGACCTAACATTAATCACTACAGTCAATGCACTTTAGGTCTTTAGAAAAGGGTTTTATATGTGTTTTTGCATATAAACAGTTCATTTTCAATCAATAATTTGAAGAGTGAGGAGTAGAGGAGAGGTAATTCGAAGAGATTTGAAGTTGTGTGAAACCCTAGACCAACATAAGAATTCGAAGGTATTTATCATTTCCTACTAAAACCCTAATTTCAAAAATGGTTCATAATGTTTACCCATCAAGTAATTGATGTCTTGGAATGGACAAGACCTAAGTTCAAGAAACACCCCTTCAAGTCCATGGAAATAGATCTAGAAGGCGCATTCTTGAGAGTTCCATATGGTGTAATGCATACTAAGGATGTACGAATGTATATTCATGTGAAAATGGAAGAATATGATCACTTGAAGTTGGGAGAATTTTGGGTTAATGAGCTCATTAGAGATATTTTTGAGTTGAAACCAAAATTTGAGAGCTTAATAGAGAAGAAGTATATATGTATGGAACAATTTTTTGACTTATGTTATGAGAATGCATAGGTTAAGTATGCACTGAGCTGCATCCATGATAATTTTATGTGGTTGGACATGCTACATTTAATAAAAAATCAAGCCATCAAGACAGTTATAGGTTTATGTTTTGTAGGACTCGTTTCAGTGATGAAGGCCATGAAGAATGAGATGCTTATGAAGCTCACTAGAGAAAAATTTGACAAGTGTGCCCTCATAGTGAAGGATAGAGATGTTTCGACAATTAAATATGCATCCATGATGATTGACTACAAGATATACTACACTAACAGAGAGAATTTAGTGTTGACTATAGCTATGCATACTGCTCACCAAATGATCAAAGAAAAGTTTGGACATAGATCTATGTGAGCTTCTGAGACAAAAGTTGATGGAGAATCTTTAGAAGACAAAAGAGTCTCTATACCCATTCTGATATGGCACCCTTATCATATTTTTGTTGTTTTACTTTCTTAGAGAATTGTTTGGTGCATAGAATGTTGTATGGTTGGACGATATTTCTTTCGCAATTCAGATTAAGGATCACTTAATAAGGTTTGGAAGCATAGAAAATTAGGATATCATGCTATGGGGTTTCTTTAAGAACTTTCAAGAGAAGATGCAAGAAAGAGAAAGGATTCCTCGAAGTGTTGTTAAAAAGTACAAAAAAGATATAACCTTTATGGTTACTAAAGATGAATGTATTATGGAAGTAGTGGAACCCAAAATAGTTTGGATCTTGGAAATGGGTTATGAAGTGGCAGAAGATGTAATTACAAGTCTTGTAGATCTTATGTTGAGAAAACCAAGAGACCCTACTGTAGATAGGTTTGCAACCTATGAAGAGATATCTAGTGAAGTGCATCTGAAGCACAAAGAAAAGGAAATAAAGAAAAATGTAGAGAAAATTAAGGAAAAGTTGGAAGATATTGTTGATTCTTCCAAGAGGACTGAGGAGAAGATCAAAGCCCTATCTATGGATCCACAGGGGAAACCAAGCACAAGAAGGTCTAGCAAGACTTCTACTCCCTCTCTAGTTTTTTCTAAATTCCTTCAGAACTAAGTTGACAATTAGTGTGAAGAAGAAAGCTACAACCACTGTGCATCAAAGCCCCATCTATGGATCCATAAGGGAAACCAAGCACAAGAAGGTCTAGCAAGACTTATACTCCCTCTCTAGTTTTACCTATTGAGCATTTAAGAAGATCACTTAGAGAATGAGGTTGAGCAAGTTACAAGGTATCTAAATGGCTTACAGGTGTCTATACAAGATGAGATTAGATTGCTCAGACTGCAAAGTGTGGAAGAGGCCTACCAGTGTGCATTGATGGCCGAAGAGAAGTTGAATAGGAAACAACAAAGCAATAACAGGGGTAGAGGCAAAAATGCTCGTGGTAGAGGATAGAGCAATAGTGGAAGGGGATATCTTGCCAAACAAGATGAAGGTGGTACCTCATAGAAAATGGGAGGTGGAGGAAGCTTTAGAGGAAGAGGGGAATCTACTCAAGGAAGAGGTAATTTTGGAAAAGGTAGAGGTAGAGGGTTCACTGTTACATGCTACCAATGTGGGAAGATTGGACATAAGTCTTTTGATTTTCCACAAGCTCAAGATGGAGGAAAAGGAAAAGAGGCCAAAGTTCATGTGGCCCAAGCAGAGGACGAAGTGGTTGAAACTTCGAAGCATGGAGAAGACCCATAAGATAGAGAGTCTTTGATGGTAAGAAAGATTTTGTTAAATCCCGAAAAGGCTGAAACGAAACCTGTACAAAGATGAAATTTTTTTAGAACCAAATGAAAGTTAGGTGGCAAGTGTTGTAAATGATCATCGATAGTGGCAACACAAACAATATTGTATCTTAAGAAATGGTAAAGAAGTTGAAGCTGAAAAGAATAAGCATCCCAACCCGTACAAGGTCTTGTGGTTGCAAAAGGAGAACCAATTGGTGGTAAGAGAACAAAGCTTAATTAATTTCCAAATTGGTAATTACAAGGACGAAATACTCTGTGATATGATGCCAATGGATTCCTGTCATATCTTGTTGGGAAGATCATGGCAA